>VWZI01001213.1:28246-40250 GCA_013396835.1 Psilopogon haemacephalus
GCCTGTCGTGGCCGCTTTGGGGGTACTAGCGGCCGGCGGGCCCCCCGTCGCCGCTCCCGTCGCGGAGAGGGCTACTGACGTGGCGTCGGACTTCTCGCAGATATCGGGGGTCTCTAGTGGCGTTCGCCTGACTGAACCGCAGTTCATAGGGGTGCAGGAGGGCTGAGGGGCGAGTCTGCTCCTACGAACATGATGGCTGCTGTGCGTTGCCACAAAGCCTTCGCTATTTTCCAGTTGCGTGTCTGGAGATGTAGCCCTCCAGGTGCCTCTTGCGATACATACCAGAAAAAGGTCCCCAGGGCCATGACATCGTGTAAGGCCATCTGAAACGTGGAGTATGCGCAGCCTTCTGCTCTGAAGGAATTTATCTGTGAAGTTAAAACAGCTGGGCTCGAGTCTGCTTCTCAGACACAGTGATACTTTAAAGGACAAAATTATTTCAAGTAGACGTTGAAAGAAATTAATCTAGTAGTTAAAACAACTGAAAACCACTCTTACTATACCTCTGTCTGATAGGGCATGATAAATACACTTTCTGAAGTATTCTACCATTTGCTGAGTATGTGTTCAGCTTTTATCTCCCACTGGTATCCACCTTTCACTGCAAAACTTTTTAAAAATACTTTTTCAAATTAACACTACAGACCTAAAATTTTGCTGACGCTTTGCAAGTGCTTGCTCCAATGGATGAATGTGGCTGTCGTTGCAATTCAGTGAGGACATGGAAATCACTGTCAAGCAGGGTGCTGGCAGTGAAGTTGTGACCAGATGCAAAATGCAGGGCAAAAGCCCTGATTAGAATTGCTCTTCTGCGGAATCCTTCTGTCTTCTTCTTTATTTTGGTTTATGTGCGCTTTGCAAATCTTTCAGAAGAAGTGTTTTTGCTGGGGTGCTATGCACCACAGTGATCCTGTCAATGTGATAACAGTGCTCCTGTCACTGTGGTTCACGTCACTATTGAAATAGTGAAGATGGATGACTTTAACCTACACAGCTATCAACATATTACTTAATTCATCCCAATCCCTTTTAACAGTACAGAGTTGTATTGAATGTATTAGCGACAATACACCCATGTAGTTTTGTGATTTGTTGTTGTTGTATTTGTTTGTTTGTTTGTTTGAATGTGTTTGTTTGCTTGACTGTTTTTAGTTCCACTGAAGGCAAAACAACAACAAAGAAAAAAGCTAACAAAATGCTCCTTTAAAAACGAAAGCACCAAGAGGGTGACAGTGTAATGATGGCAAAGTGTAACAAGAATCAATGTCCTTTGCAGGTGAATGGAGCACTACTAATAAAGTGATTGGCTTTACGAATCTAAGCCGTTTCTAACCTGCTTTCTGCTATGGATAGCAGAGATACAGCTTCATTACAGTTTTCAACATACTAAAAAATATCAGTGAGATGGGGGAGCCCTGGAGGGAGTGGATTGGTCCTTATTTATGAGTGTCAGAGAAGTGGTTCATGAAAAGCAAACTTCAGTCTCCTGAGCTGGCAGCCCCAGTCTGATGGTCCGAAGTTCTGAGGAAGCCTCTGGCCAGCCCTGGAGTCATGTGGGTTCAGAGTCTGCACGTGACTACTTTTAGCCCTGTGCCAAGTGCAGTCAAATTAGGGAACTGAACGCTGTGTTTCTGCATTAATAATACCCTTATTCAAAATGTATGCATAATAATAAGGTGCTAAGACATAGTACCTGTAAGGTAATTACTTTGCTCAGTATCATTATGTTTCTCAAATAAGCCTTTTCAGCAAGAACACTGCATTTAATTTCATTTGCTTTTGGTGGTATAGAGCTCTTCAGAGCTTGGTGAGCCAGTGACCTTAGCCAATCCAGGGACAAACTTCTTCACAGAATATAATTTTACAGTTGCATTATTATTAAAGCTTAGAAGGGGATGGAATTTGAATAGTAGGATATTATGGCGAAGGCCAAGATCGGAAACTGCAGAGGATGACACAGTGCTCCATTAATCTCAGACAATCTAATTTTAGAATTGCTAAAAAGAAGTCCCTCATGGATTAAAGACGGCACATCTGCTTTAGTGAAAGCAATAGATTCTGAACATAAACATTTTTAGAAAACTGGATAATATCAGGTCTGACAGGCCTACAAACCAAAATGCTGTTTTCTTTGCTCAGTTTTCTAGGACAGAAATAACTAAGGACATTTTCCCAAAGACCTCTCCTTGAGCTTACAGACCTACCTTTTTGTGTGACAAAAAGATTGCAAACAATGGATGATGCTTTTAAATTATTTATTTAAAACCGTAAAATTTATTTCAAAATGTTTGCCACTGCCAGATGCAAATGTAGACATAAGCTTAAATCTCCATGTTCAAAACTGTGATTTTTCAAGGTATATTTTAATACAAGCCTGTCAGATGGTACTGGGAGCCTTAAAACATAGCTGAGACCTATTAGATTAAAAGCAAGTGTGATATGCTGAAGGCAAGAATTCCAAGGTCTTCCTGAGTAAAAACATACTTTTCAGTTTAGTGCATCCTGGAGAAATATTTTTAAAGTATATTAGTATCACTGTTTTATAAGGAAATAATAAGCTGCAGGATTTTTTTTTTTTTGCAAGCCTCAGCCGTATTTTAGTTTTTTCTTATACACAATGGAAATATCACTTTCATGTCCATCTCCAGTGCTGGCACTGCTCTCATTTTCTAGATCAGGTTTCTAGATGTCTCATAAAGACACAACAGTACTAATGCTGCTAGAAATTTCCTAGAAAATTGTTCTAATAAAGCAAAAATAAAAAACATATGTGTTGTGTCAGTGTCATATGTCAACAATCCTGGGTTTATTTGAGAAATGTACTGTTTTAACTCCTGCCAGCTGCAAAACTGTGTTAATGGGAACATGATCCAGCCTGTTTTTATCAAGGTGCAAAAAATGAACTTCATTGCCTGGAAGAGAATGAGAATAGCATGTAAGTTGTTGAATAAAATATATATTTATTCAAAGGCAGAAGTGAATCAAAGAAACATTCTGATTTCTGATGTTTCTTGTACAAATGTGTATTAGCTTTATGGGTTGCACAACATTCTGTATTTTAAACAATGACAATGATTTTTTAAAAAATAACTTATAGAAGCAAAGAACACTGAGGCACCTAAAAGAGTGAAATCTGCTGTAGCATAGTGCTTCCTAGTCATGTCATGACTTTGTCATGTTGCAGGCCATGCCTTCATGCACCATTCCTCTACTAAAAAACACATTAAATGCCTTAGAATCAAACACGACAAAAGAATGTAGGTGAAGAACACAATGTCCAAAAAGCCCCTCCAAACTTCAAGACAGTTGTTCTGTCAGCACTCCTATCTGTTTCTGTGGAGCTGTGGTTAACTTTGTGCCATCTCTGTGGGAAATGGGACTACGGAATGACACTTCCTTTAGTTGGTGAAATGACACGGTTCAACATAAGACTGTCTGTCTGAGATCTATAGGGACAGCAGCTAAGATTATAGCATTACACAGCTGAAGAAGGCTGTACCATTCAGATAAAACAAAGCAGCTCACCTGGACCTAAAATCAAAGCTCCTCCTTGCTGAGCAGGATCTCCTTGAAAATCAAAAGCTGGGCCAGTCATTGCTCTCCACATACTCCTAATGCTTCCCATGAGTATGTTTGATTTCACGTGAGGGCTCTTCACTGAACAAAACCACAAAATGCTTGTTGTCTCGAAATACAAAAGTATATAAGGAGAACAACAAAACTGAATAGCTGCTATGAATAGCTTAGATTTTATTGGTTAACAGCATTTTGACAAAATGCAGCCTACAAGAGATGGTCTGGTGGGCAACTCCTTCTTAACACTGCTGTTATGCTGGTTTGTTAGAATGTTCTTGCTTTATTATTATGTAAGAATGAACCAGGTGAGAAAATTATTCTTACCTGATGCATTATTACCTTCACCTCTTTTCATGCCAAGTGTTTTATATATTTCCCTCTGTGGATCTACATACATTTCATGTGTATACCCGGTTAAACGGCAGAAGGGCTGCAAAATATATGCATACAAAAAAAAAAAAATTTTAAGGCTAAGACAATAATTAGTTAAGATATACTGGCATCCTGCTACCCACCCCCCATTTTGGAAACATGTAGATTTGTCATGTTAAATTAAAGGCCAAAAGCTGTTAGCTCCAAAGCCTTTGTTAAACAAAGTTTCCAGTGAAAGATGTCTCCTTAGCAAGCCCCAGTGGTTTTTAAAATTTATGTTTTAGTTGTTTCCTTTATTTATGTACTGCTATTATAACTGCTTTGTGAAAATGAATACTGTCCTCCTTTTCTGTGGTTGCAAGTTACATTTTTTCACTCACAGTAAAATCCCTCAGTGCAGACCACTGAAACAGAATAGAGGATACGATATATTTAAAGACTACTTTATTTACCTCGATGTGATGGTAAGATGACTGTCCAATAACTATAAGCCTCACATTTGCCTCCTAGAACAGAACACGGGTATTGAAACTGTAAAGAGAGACAGTGTTTCTGCCTGGTTGCAAAGCATTTGCAGAATCTTGTGTCTTGATCACAGTGCACTGGATTAAAATTATTTGAATTTAACATCACTTACATGTTTGAAGCCTGCACCTTTGTCTGCATTAATTTACTAGGTGAAAAATATTTTTTAAAGATAACCTGTAAGTTACAGCTTAGTAAATTTTAGGTTTTCTGTTGCTTTAGCAGTGTTGTCTTTTCAACTGATTACAACCTGCTATGAAATTCAGAATTTCCACTCAGTTTCACTTGCATCTAAAGAAACAGTATGTAAATATTAGTGCATATACAATTACATCTACAATTTACATATACAGAAACTCAGTATTGATATAAATTTCATGTTCACATACTGCCATGTTGCAGGTGAAACATAAGACCTGAGTCTAACATAGAGGCCAAAACACAAGTTTATTTAGATGCAAGTGAAACTGTTCATAAAATTTATGGTTCTTTTAATATTAGGGTATAACATTTGCCTTTCCATACATAGTAAGTTTTCTTGGAATGAATAGAAGTCCTCCCTAAAACTGAGTTTGATTTTCTGTATACACTTATTAGAGTAGTCAAATTAAGAAAATGTCATTATGAATAACACTGTTTGAGCAGTTTAGAAAAATCTGTTTTGAGGATGGGAGATGCCAGAATAATTGCCCCTTTTCATTTCCATGTTTCTAGTCCATCTAAGGTTTGCTTGTCAGGAAGGAACTGAATCTCTGACATCACCTATGCTATTGTTGAGAATAAAATGTGACAGAATTTCAATCAGCCGCCTCAAACAGACATACAGACCCTCCTAATTTAGCAGGGAATCCTTGTATTTCTGTGGTATCTCCTACCACCTAACAAATACCTGTCCATAGCAACCCCTGGTCACTCCATTTCTTCTTTCCATTAGTATGTCCTTGTTTGTGCAGCTGCCTGGAGAACAGGTCATACAACTGATGCAGCTTACAAATAACCATAGAAGAAGAGACCATTTTTAATCCATACCAATTTTCTTATCTCATACCATGCACAACTGTACTGGCATAATGGAAAAGGCAATAGTTAATTAGAGATCAGAAGAAGACAGCTGCCAAGGCGCTACTGATACAAAAAGACATGCCTGTCAGATGTTGTCTAACTATTCGGAACAAAACAAAACAAAACAAAAACCCTAACCAACAACAACAACAAAACCCCACACAAACCAAAAAACCAGCACCAAGCTAATAGGGCAGGGAGAAATAATGCTGCTGCAACAGAGCATGTACTGCAATAAATCTTTTGCTTTGTTTCTTAGGCCAGTACATTATGACTATTGTACCGAACAAGGAAAGCCTAACTTTCTTCTGAGCATTCCTAGAACATTTAAGCCTCATTCAATACTGCAAGATCTGCTTGGCTAGAGCAAGACCACCTACATATTAAGGCTTGAGTACTTACATGTAACAATGCCTTGGGTACTTTGGCCAGGTCTTCTACATACTCTTTACAGGTGTAACATAAAAAGTTCTGCAACATAGACGGATATGTCAGAAACAGACATAATTGCAGAGCAATGAAGCATCAGGTTCTGATTTGGGGCATTTTGGAGATGATCAGGAAGCTGGGAACAGGAAAGATTAAAGTTCTTTGCAGTCACCAAATTTGGATTGAGAGCCTGGTTTAATTTAGATTGTGACCCTGGTTTAATCCAAGCCTGAACAAAGACACTGGTGTTGAGACACCAGTGCTAATATTTGTATCCTTGGACATGTTATGAAAGTGAGGGCTAGCTTGCCAGATGGGGAATCAGGGGCCCACAATATTTGTTTCCCTAAGCACACACTCGAAGAATTATTGCATTTCATGGAAACGCTGTATCATTTAAAAAANGCAAAGCAATTCTGCGAACTACCCGCTTCTCCTTCCCGCCCCTTGCACAAGCAAAATGGGGCTCTCCGCAAGGAGCCTGTCTGGGGCTCCAGGCCGCCGAGCCAAACCTCCCGGGCAGTCTCTCCCTCCTCACCCGCACGAACAACACGATCGCTTTGTGTTCTCTGTACAGGGCCTTAAAGGGAATGCTCCTCCCGTTCGCGTCCAGAACCAGGCAGCGAGCCGCCTTCTGCAGCTCTCCCGGCTCCGGCGGCAGCTCGGGGCCCAGCGCTCTGCCGACCTGCTGCGTGACAGGGGGTGCTAGCGGCCGAGCCATGTCCCGCTCCCGTTACGCCGCCGCGGCCTGGCCTGCCTGACCCGGGCGTAAGCAAGAGGAGACGAAGAAGGCGGTGAAAGGCGGAGCCGGAGCCCAAAGCTCGGGCGCTGTGTGGCGGCGAGGAAGTGCCGGGGCAAAGTGGGAGGACATCGTGTCCTTGAAGAGGCTCAGGGTCTGGCGCTCCTCCCGCATTCGGGGAAGTTGGTGAGTGTAGGGCCTTCGGAGAAAAAGAGGGAGGAATTCTCTCCCAAACCTGCTGCACGTCTGTGGCAGCTACGATGCCGTCTGTCACAGGAAAATGTACCAAGATGAAACCGAGTCTCCCTGAAACAGTGTATAAACAGAAGCAGCGACATTGTTGCGCAGTCTCAAGGTCAGGTTTGCTTTGCAGGACGCCACAGCATTTCAGCAGACTGGAGAAGCTAGAAAATTGTGTTTTCGAGGAGTTCTATGTGCCGAGCTGCTGTATCATTAAAACCAGGCTCAGTTTCCCTACTGGAGTAAAAGTAGAACTTCATGGGACTTTGGTAGGTGAATAGACAAAGATGCTAAGCAGTGTAAATGCTCATGCAAGGGTGCAGACTGCACACAAATCTGTAAACAGACCTTCTTAAAATATGAAAAATACTAGATAGACTATGTAGTTTCTTTGATTGTTATGTTAGCTCAGAACTTATGAGGAAGGCACTTTTTGTAACTGTCAGGGGAAAAGAAGTGTCAGAGGTTATTGGCTCCTGTTCATTCTGAGAGACACTCTCATTCCCACCTGTTCTGTTCCAGATCTCCTCTGGAAGGGAGTGCATTACTACCATTTCTCTTGTAATACTCAGTGAAACAAGTTCTTTCTGTCACAATGTCTGAAAAGTCAGATTAGCTTTATACAAGACACACAGAATGATACAACATAGTTGGCCTCCCAGTTGAGACATCTCCCAGCTCAAGAAATCTCCCAACTCTGTATTAAACCTCTTGCTGAAAGACCTTTGGGGCATGTAAGCTGCTCTGTTGCTGTGTTAAAGACATGAGGGAAAGTGATCCCTGGCTGATAGCTCTTTACAAGTTTCTAGCACCTACATGCAGGTGAAAGTATACAGCCACTAGTAACTGTTGAACATTTGTCATGGAGGCAGGGAATTAATGTGGCTGAGCCAGGAATTATAAAAATAGAATTATTTTATTTCCCTGAAAATCCTGCCCCCAAACTGTATACAGAACTAGTTTAGATTTATTTACAGGTTCAATTTGATCAGGAAAATGGGCGAATTTAGAGCTTTAGGAAGTCAGAGAATGGAAAAGGCTAAGCTACAAACACAGCTTTATCTCACTATCAGTCAGACTGAGCAGAGAATTAAAGGAACAGCAGGCTTTACTCACAAAGGTGAGATAGGTATCTGGCAATGATCTCTTGCTGGATTTCTCTGCAGCTGGGTGGCCTCCTGACACTGCAAGCAATATTCAGTTGCAAATCCAAACAGCAAAAGTCCAAGGCAGGTGCAAAAGCAACCAAACTGAGAGGTGTCTCAAGACACGGCTTCCACAAGACAGAGGTTTGTGGAAGTGACACTGCCTCAGCAGTGGCAGGGGAGAGCCAGACTGCTAGGGTCAGAATAGCAGCCAGGAAGTCATCTGTGGCAGGGTCCCAGAGCAGCCAAGTCTGGGTGCCGCTGAGTACTGCTGACAGCTCTCTCAAATGGACCCCAGGACTTACCAAACTTGCAAGGTTGCACAGAATGGTGCAGAAGTGGGAGACCTTCCAAAAGCAGGGATGGTGCAAAACTGATGGCTGTATAAAATGACAGGAGCCGTTCAAAAGCAGGGATGGTCCAAAATAGGAACTCTTTCAAGGCAGGAGCTCTGTCAAGGCAGGAACTGCCTTGAAAGTGGGAAACTCACGGCTTTTTCCCTTGCTCTGTTTATGCTTTTTCTAGACAAAGTGTCCATTTGCCATTTACACTGAGCACGAAGAACCCGGCCAACCATCAGCCCAATTCCCAGTGCGGGCTTCCACATTGGTCAGTACACACGTGGAGAAAGGAGTCTTGTGCTGTTCCCCCTGGAACTTGGAGTGCTCTAGGACAATACTAACGAGCTAGAAACTGTTGTTTCATTTGATACCAGCTTGTGGATTTGCCAGATTAGCTGTAATCATAGTTGCAATACTCTGCTGAGCTAGGAAATCAGTGTTTGAATGTTAGCAAAGCACTTCTTGTGTATTTGCTTATGTCTGTGAACTTCAAGGGTTAATCTTGCAGTCCAGCATCCTCTTGCAATAGATTTTGTTTAAAAAGCAATGAACTGAAACTGCTAAAGAAATTCTGAAATTTGTGAAACATATCCTGGTAGATATAACTGGACTCAGCAATCTTATAAGCCTTTTCCTACTTAAATGGTTCTATGATTCTGTAAGATTTTGGGCAGCACTAACATTCCGTTGCTACTGTCATCAAGCGTCTTTGTTCATTCAACAGTTACATGTATATTAATCTGACAGATAGATTTCTTCTGTGGCAACCCATGAATCATATGTGAGCTGTGCAGCCCCTCGCTGGTACTGGTGGGAATGGCTTACTTGCTCTTAACTAGGTCAAGATGCAGCAAAGCAGAGAAAGCTGACCATTTCTGACATGCTTCACTCTTTGTGTTGAGGCTGAAATGGGCAGACTGAGCATATGTAGTTGCTACATTAATGCCTCCAGGTAGTTTTGGGCAGGGCCTAGGGGCACAGATTAGCACTTCATCATCAGTACAGCTTGATCAGGGCCCTTGCCATTGCAGTTGGGAATCAGAGCCTGCAGAAGAGGTGGTTGTACCACTTCAGAGGATCTGATGCCACAGCCTCTGTGTGGAAGCACAGAAAGGCATGAGCTTGTATGGGCATGGGCATGGTGGTGTCACAGACTAAGAGGACACTATACCAATTCAAATCTGAATGTAGCTGACTTTGTGTTTAGAATCCAGAGAGCTTGTCATCACTTGGTTTGAAATTAAATCTCTTCAAGAGTCCTATTTGTCTAGGAGAGCTGGTAACCATACCTACTAAACCAATCAAGACTGCCTGGAGACTTCATTCTTTTATGCTAATTGGCCTCCTTTAGCTAGCCAAAGGTTTCAGCAGTATGTAATTGAGGCCTTTCTTTTGAGGCTATTTGTCAATACATTTCCTAAAGCCTTCTAAATGGTGTGGTTCTAAGATTCTGTGTTTCTGGAATACGAATATAAATTGCCCTTACTCCTAGTTTTACAGAAAAAGAACGGACAAAGGCACTTGAACACTGATGTGCCCTCTGAAATACTCAAAATTAGCTGTCACTTTTGAAAACTGAAGTTTAAAGCCTTTCATTTATGTATGCCTAAGAAAAATACAGGTATTATTTCAACTGGGAGGAAAGACACCTGATAATATTCTGGACAGTGCTAACAGTGCAGTGTACTAAAACCATGTAATTCTTCAATGTGAGCTGTGATTAGGTACTCTTCCCCTTGTTTAGTCATCTCTTTATAGCTCTTAAATACGGAAATGTTGATAACTTTAAAAACCATAGTTGTCAGACTTACGCGTTTTTCAGTTTCTTAAGAAGATTTAGGCAGTACGTAACCATCATAAAATAACATTCAAGAAACAGGTCACTTTCTTCACTGCAGTTCAATGTTCACTTATAAAGAGAAATTTAGCTAATATTTAATTAGCCAAAAATTGGGTTACTTTGTGCCATGGATATGAAATAGAGATTCCTACCATTTCAAGAGGAAGGAAAATAATTACACAAAAAATCAGAATAATTTATCTGTTCTGTATTGATTAGTTAAACAACATGCCAGCTGTAATTATGCAGCATGAATTTCTGTATTTACAACAGCTGAACAAAACATCTGACAAGAGAGGTATAGGCTATATCAGTATCATAATCACTGTCTAGAGTATATGATGTATACTTGTAAAGCAACATACTATCAATTTACTGCAAGATGTATTATTTATTTGATGTTCTTGTTTATCTAAGCATTATTTAATTAGAGATAACATGGTTATTACTTATCAGCTAAAAATATATTAGTATTTAAAAATTCAGAGTAAAAACTTCATGCTATGTAATACTAAGAATGAGTTGTTTAAAAACTGTTATGTAACTAAAAAGCAGCAAAAAGTGTACTGTCGTGTAGGTAAGAGGTTTTTTCCTTTGTGGCTGCCTTTCACTGTTTCCTTAGTGTCATGATACACTGGGAGTACACTAGGCTTCTTGGCTTAGGGTCATGAGACTAATTCTTCTTATCAGCAAGGGGAATTATTTGCAGTCTTGAAAATTGTGTTATAGTTGCTGGTTTCATGTCGATTTTTTCCTACCTGATATGTGCTTTCTGTCTTGGTGTGTTTTCTATTTTGCTTTACTTTCTACTTTTCTGCTTAGAGAGATGTATTACAGTTTCAAAACCTGCATAAATGTTGCCCTTTGAAATAATAATAAAAAAAAAATCGGTACTATTTGCAAGACTAAGGGCATTTTAAGTCTGGCTACAGTGTCAGTATGTGTTGCATGCTACATACTGTTGTTTCACAACACAAATAATGTAATTAGAAATCTGGTGAAATACAAGTAGAAAAAATTCACCTGTTATGTTTGGCACATTAAGTTTTGTAATACAAAGCCTATAGAGCGGTAACTATGAACTTGACTACACAACAAAATGAAAAAAAAGTTAAATGCCCACACTTCACTATAGGCTCAAATCATAAAGAGCCTTTAATGCAATTAGTAATAGCTCTCTGCATTTGATATATTCCTGGTTAGTGGCTGCCTATTTTGTGTGCTGCAGATGAAAAACAGATAGCCATCTATACTTCAGGAAGAGTAAATTAAATGTGAAAACACTGTTTAGTTACTCTAAGTGCCACTGCTTTGAACCTTTCTTTAAAGAATGAGAGGAAGCTTGTTTCTCACTGGAAGAAATCACTACTTAAATAGATGATACACAGTCAAAAAGAAAATAAATGATAATGTGCAACACAATTTGGTCAAACAGATTTGTCTTCTATCTTGTTAGCAGTAAGACTCTGAGAGGGTAAGCTAATTATCTTTAGGGTTTCAATTATACTGTAAACTACATCAGAAGATTAAGAGACAAAGCATGCAAAGAAAAGTGGAGGTGATCTTGTGGGGTGTTCATGCCAAATTAATCCTTGTTCTTTGGAATGCTTCCACTAGAGTATTGCCAGGTAAACAAAAGCTTTACTTAAAGCTTTATTGTTCCCTTTTTATCTTCCATCAGAACAATCTAAAACTTCTTCCCTTCCCTTCCCTTCCCTTCCCTTCCCTTCCCTTC
>VWZI01001213.1:58486-80976 GCA_013396835.1 Psilopogon haemacephalus
TAAATATTTGCTTGTATATTTACATTGCTGTAAATATAAAGCTTCATTTATTAACTTCCAGTGTGTTTTTCTGAGTTTTAGCCGGGGTTCTAAAAGGTGGGGGGGCAGGTCACTGCAAACCCACTACAACCTACAAAACTTGCAATGCATTGAAACACTTCCAATTTCAATTTGTTGAAAGCACTGAGCATTTTCACATCAGTGTCTCAAAAGTATATCTTTCAGTCTGCTGCCTCCCTGGAGCAAAGGTCAAAGACATAAAAAGAAAACTCCCCCTCCCTGCTTCTGCCCTCGGATTATTATCTGTTACTAATAATTCAAGTAGGTAGTGATGAACTTTAATCAAGAAGTCTGTGAGCAATGAAGAGAGACTTCAAGGCTCTGGGACAGATGGTTAAGGGATTCAAGTGCAAGTAGTGTTCTCCTCTGCCCCACTAATTGCTGGTAGTGATGAGAACTTTGACAGAAAGAGCCATCAGATGAATTCTTGACGTTGAGCCTGGTGTCAGTGGCAGAACTTTGTGTTCTTCAAACATGGGCTGATCTTAAGACACCAGGCCTGCTAGCAACACGTGGGGTTAAGTTGTCTCAAAGGGAGAAAAGGATCCTGGGACAAGAATTTGAAGTCCTCCTTGCTGGAGGACTTCAAATACCTGGGAAAAGAAGCATGGCATGCTGTAGGCAGCTCAATACCCTATGCCTAGTGCTGCGTCTCAGTCACTAGTGCAAACAAGACACCTTGAGAACACCGAAAGTTCCAACCTCACATGATGAAAAATTTCAAATTAGCTCTATTCAAAAACTATCAAGCCAAACCTGAAACCCTTTTTAAATTTGGAGACGTAGCAGATGACAGCATCAGAAACATACATTACACACTGTATGAATAAATCGGGTCCCATTGATGGCTAATGAAAGACTTTTTGATATGCTTAACACTAAATTACTTTTGATTAAAAAGCTTACTGGAGAGACAAATGTAATCTACAGCTAGGTGCACTCATGTTATACAGTTATGTGCTGAGTCTAATTTAAAACGGATAAGTGCTAACACATTTCATTCCCTGCATACTCAGGGAGACAATGTTTGCATTTTTTAAAACAGTAATTTCGAGTGAGTCTTTCAAAGTGCTGCAGTCAGCAGAACAGCAAGAGTGTTTGAAAAGATGGCCATGCAAATGGAACTTCAAGTGATTTAATATGCTTACCATCACAGGGAGATAGCTTGATCTATGGCACACTTAGAGTGATGGAACAAGCTGTGTACATCAGTGGTGCATTTCAGCTGCTAGTATTCTTAGCAAATAATGTTTAACATGAGTTTATCTTTAGTCTGGAAAACTTTTCAGGAAGTGTGATGAATAGTAAAATGATGGAAGTGACAAATGAGAATTGATATCTGGATATAATAGCAGAAAAGAGACAGAAAATAAGACGACTGGGCTGCATCATAACTATTTTTGAGCTTCTTATTCTAAATAGTGTCAGAACTGTGATTTCTTATTAGTATTTGTCAGACTGGAACTGGCAGTCTAAGAGGAATATCTGTGTCGTACTTTTCATTAAAGGAAGTGAAACTGCAGGAAAGGGTGCACCATCAAGTTCTGAGACAGTCAAACAGGAGAAGCAGGTACGTCACTAATACCCAAAGTGACAGAAATACTGGAAATTGGGTAACTGCACCAGGAAAGGGTGTTTCCAAATGTTAAAAGCCTAGAGGAGATGAAATGTTGTGCGCTGACAGCATTACATTTGATCCGAACAAGAATAGCACATTTGAACAGCTCCAAACCAGCTGCTTTATTTTTCTTTTTTTTGCCCTCAAATTTCTGCTTCAAAGTAATACATATTCCTGGTGGTATTTTTAACTTTTGGACCAATCTGCTTACAAGCAAATTTTTAAAAAACAGGCATTGATTTCCTGTAGGGTAGAAATTATAGAAAAGTCTTCAGAGACCTCTGGAGATTACCTCGTCAAACTTTCTTTTGAAAATGAAAGGGTATTGCCAAACTGAGCCTTCATGATCCCCAGAAAAAGGGTATTCCACCACTTCCTTCATTTATTTTTCACAGAATCAAAAAATGGCTGAGGTGGGAAGGGTTTCTGGAGGTCACATTGTCTAACCTTATTGCTTAAATGTGTTGGCTAGGACTGTGACCTCACAGTGAAATATGTTTTTCTTATATCCAGATGGCATTTCCCATGTGTCTTTTGTATTTCCTGTCACCACGCATCCCTGTGCAGAGACTGCCTTCACCTGCTCTTTAGTCATTGAAAGACTGTCATTAGGTCTCCCTTGAGCCATCCCTTCTCTAGGCTGAACAAACCCCATTTATTTCAAAGTGTTTTTGTTCTAATGAACTCCACAGCTCTTCGTTGGGCATTTCCAAGTACTTTTGTGTTTTTCTTTAGCTGCTAAACAGGATAAATCATTCCAGGTATGGTCTGTCAAGCACCAAGAACAATGACAACCCTCAAGCTGTTGGGTTACCTCAGGCTGACACAGCCCAACATTCTGTTTGCCTCATTGTGCCAGGGTACACTGCCTAATGAGACTGAGCTTGCTCTCCATGGGGACTTTTTCTAGAAAAGGAGCTAGGTCGCCCCAGGCATGCAGTTAGATATGTTACTGGGCTTATCCCTCTGTCTGATTTGACAATGCTTCTTACTCAACGAATCTTCACAGGCTCCCCATCACCACTCTATACTGCTTGTGGATCCTGTGTGAGAAACATTTAAAACACAAGTTAAATGGTTATATTTTTCTATTCCAAGTGAAGTAAAAATACAATGTTCCTACTACTGGTTTAGAAAAAGGGATAGGCATGTCATGATACAATGTAGTAAGCTTCCTGTCAGACAGAAAGTACCCCAAGCCCAAATTATGCTTGAGTCTAGGTATTAATGAGGAGTCAGCTTGAATACTCAACCATCCTATCTCTGAGGAAGGAATGACAGGCTGCTCTTTTTCTGTTCGGTGAACTATTTAATTGATGATGGATATGTGCATTTTACCTACCATTTACTTAACTACTGTGATTTTTCATCCTATTTTTAAGTGCAGAAGAAGAGAGCAAAATACAAAAAAGATACAATAGAGGGTACAAAAGAGGTACAACCAGCTCTACAGTCCAAGTGCCAGCCTCTGGATTGACTCGCTTTTAGCTCCTCTATCTGAAATATCCTGCTAAACTGTTACCTTAGAAGAATGCTTTCCCATCTCTATCTTCTAGAAACTGTCAGCAATTTAACTGTTTAAGAGTATTATACATATTGACTTTAAATTGGGCACTGATTCTAGTGTTCATGTGAACTATCTAGCCCACTGAGACAAATGTCTCTTTTTCATGATTTCTCACTGCAATCATACTTGTAGAAAAATGTGTATTCTTTTTGTACTGATTCTTACTTGGGGTTACAAAGTACTATTTAAAAAAATTCCCTAAGTCAGTAATGGATATATTGTTATTAATCTTATTTTAGTACATTTTAGATAAATCTGTGTAAATACGCTTTAAACTACCTTCTACATTTTCCACAAACCAGAGGAAAAATCCTTAATAAGAAAATAGAAAGAAAAGAAAATAGAATTGGATAAAAACTTTAAAAATCTGAACTCTGCAACTTTTAGGAATACAAAGCAAAAGTTAACATTCAAAAAGGAAAAAGTAGAGGTAATACATATTGCATGAACATACTATAATTATATAAATTATATTAAATGCTTTAGAAGTTATGGCTTAAATTTATATCAAAGGCTATGGTTTATCAGATCAGCCTCTGATCTGTAACTGAATATAAATGCTGAGATAGGTAGTGTTTAAGAGAAAATTCAAGATAACTTCCAGTGATGTACCATTACGCACCTCAAGAAAGAAGTGCTAGGATTCAGATGGATGTTTTTCAGGATTGTGTAGTTTGGCTTTAGGATAACATTCCACCATGGCACTTCACCTTCTCCCTTCTCACAGAGATGGAATTTGGTGTGCAAAATACCTGTGCAATATACAACTCTAACCAGTTATTTCTTTTGCAGTACTGCTTGCACAGCTCAGCATTTAGACTGCAGCAGCCACTAGATCACTTGGGCATATAGATCCTTACTTGAGGATATGCAGTTACACCAGAGACTGTACCATCTTCTTGTCATCTTTTCTACAGGTATGCTTATGAAAATTAACAATATAGAATAAGTGCAGAAATATACTCTGGGATGCAGGCAGTGTGGAACCTTGTAAGAGATCTGAATGAACTCTGACATAAGAGGAAGAGATGAGATATAGTTACTGTAGTGACAAAGGGGAGTATATACTGAATGTGACAATGTCATTTTCAGCACTTGACGTGATAGGTGTATTTTCTAAAATAACAACATAATTTATAATAGAAAAAAAAAGGCAGATGTGTAAACTGTATGCTGATTTCTGATATATGCATATTTATTTAATAAAGCTACAATATGAAAAACCTGCAAAATGCTGAGTCCAGTAATAGGAAAAAAATGTCAATAGATATACATAAGTTATTACATCATTGAACTAATGACTCAGACTAATGCCTTCATCTAAGCTCTTCAGCAACCTGGCAGTACTTGGAACAGGATTTGATCAATAAGAATAGTCCTATTTTCAAATCACCTCCCACTTTCTGTTTTATTTGTAAACAGCTACTGTTAGCCTCTTTTGTGATACAGCTCCCACAGAGTCTGCAAAGAAACTGCATTGTCAATTAATTTGCCTGCCTTCATGTCCCAGTTGTACATCAGTGTCATACTATGCAGTAAAATACTTGTCTTCCAAAATTTTCCGTTAGGAAATAAAACAATATCCTAGGCTGTATCAAAAGAAGCACAATGAGCAGGGTGATTGAGGTGATTCTCCCACTCTACACAGCTCTCTTGAGACCCCACCTGGGGTACTGTGTCCAGCTCTGTGGCCACAACATAGGAAAGACATAGACCTGTTAGAGAGGGTCCAGGGGAAGGCCACAAAAAAAACCCCAAACAAACAAACAAAAGCAAACCAAGACATCCCCCTAGCTACACCCTCCCCCCCCAACCCCAGCCTGCCCCCCAAAAAGCAAAAAAACCAAACACAAACACAAACCAAAACATCAAACAAAAATCTCATTGGGGATGGAGTATCTGCCATATGAGGACAGACTGAGAGTGGGGTTTGTTTACCCTATAGCAGACAAGGATCTGGGGGAGAATTTATTTCAGCCTTCTAGTACCTGAAAGGGACCTAAATGAGAGATGAGAAGGGATTTTTTTTTAATCAGGGCATGTAGTGATAGGACAAGAGGTTAATGTTTTTAAATTGAAGGAAAGTAGATATACATTAATTGTAAGACAAAAGCTCTCATTTGAAAAACAGAAAAATATTTTTTGAACTCTGAGAACTTATAATACAGACATACAAAGTTTTCATTACTGCAAAGAGAAAACTTGCATTGCATACTGATAAAAACCCCTCCCACTGAAAATGAAGAACAAGCTCTCTGGTAAATTTTAGCTAAGAAGTTGTAAATTTTATTTTTCTGAGGACTTCAGTGTTGTCTACTGTAATGCACGCATCAATATTATTATGATGTAATTAATTTATACTCTTGGATTTTAAAGAAAATAAACTATCATACAGTATTTTCTTCAACTGTCATGAAGGTATCGATCTTTTAACCACCCCTCATCAGAAAAGGGTATTCTGCTTCTTATTTTCAAAAATATTTCTCCCAGATCAAAATCATCATTTGAGACAGCAGAGCTGTCATTACTCAGATAACTGCTATCCTTTGGATTAATGGATTAACTTCAACATTAAACCTTGACCTGTCTAGTGGGTTAAATCTATATAAAGGAAGAGCTGGGAGAAGATGTTGTGATGCTAATGCAAAATAGCTAGAGGTGACTCATTGAGAAGTGCTGCAGATTATCCTTTATGGTGGTAGCATCTCACAATGATTTCTCTGCATGTCAGTGTCTCATCCCTGGCCGTTGAAGAGTGGCTTCTACAAAAAGCTACTGTTTGTACAAACTGGTATAATCTTTGGCTGATTTGCTGATACTGCCAAGAGACAGGTGAGTTTGAGCCATCTGCAGTGGTTACATTCTGATAGACATCTTTGTTGTAGGATCTGATCTGGGATGGCAAATTCATTCTGCATAGATTACCCAACAGCCTTCAGATATACCAGTGTTGGTTGTTACTGACCTGGGCTGGATTCAAACTGTTAGTTGGAGCATGAAAAGCTCCATATGCCAGTATCTCCCCTTAGCCTTTAGGTGACATATGGTTTCATTCTGAGAAAAATTATGATAAGCTGATCTGAAATTATGTATGCAAAGGTTAAAGGCTTCTTTTGCTACACCCCTCGTGAGAGCTTTGTAAGAAGTATTTATGTCACAGGGGAGAAATCCTTTGTGTGGAAATTATAAATCCCCTCATTCATTAGTATTCATGTTAAATCGAATGACCAGTGGTATTCTACAATGACTGAAGAAGTCTTCAGGCCTTTATTTGTTTGCTTGTTTGTTTGTTATTTTTCGAGGAGTATGAAAGAAAGACAGTTACATGCTTACTTGATTAAAAAAACAAAAAGTGTTAATTTCATATGAAAAAGTGTCAGTTAATTCAATTTCCATCCACAGTTGTTGTATCACTTGTTCAGAGTTCTTGTATAGTCTGACCAACAGGACTCCTAAATGTAAATTTTCTGCTTTTATCTGATAGGCACAGCTGAACTCCTGCTTCTGTACTACTCCAAAATGCACTCAGAAAAGCTTTTGAGAAAATTGCAGGAGGTGATTGGAATAAGCTATCTACATTAGAAGATGATGTTGAAATTGTAATTTCTTCTAGGCTACAGATAAAATGGGAAATATTCAATTTTATTTTCCCATTTGAGTGAGTCCTGGTATCTAAACAACAACACAGAGATTACTTTGACCTCATGCAGTCCAGTAGAAAAATAATCATCAAACTACATTTTCTTCCCTCACTAAATTTTAAGAAATCTACTAAAACTGAGCTTAAATAAATTTAGAATAGCAAGGTGACCTCATAAGTAGGTCACAACTGCTGGTCTGAAAGACACTTGACTGACAGTCTGAAGGACACTGAGGTGGAGTAACGAGCCCAGGTTAATTTTCTGCTACTGCTAGCATTGCCCAGAAGTTTCATTTGGAAAGAAAAAGAAGACTAGGATATGGACTTGCAAAAATCAAATGATTCTTCCAAGAATTTTGTTAATGACAGAGAATTACTGCTACATTTACCCCTAATAGTTGTCATCTAAATACTGTTGTGGTTTAACCCCAGCCCCAGTAGGATGGGGAGGAGAATTTTAATATTTGAAATAAAATATGGAAATAATATTAATAATATTGTCATGAATAATAGTAATTAAAAGGAATATAATAAAATGAGAGGGAGAAATAAACCTCAGAAAAGACAAATGATGCAGAATGCAATTGCTCACCACCTGCTGACTGATGCTCAACCATTGTCTGAGTTTTATATCCTGAATGACATGTCCTATGGTATGGAATACAGGTGTGGGTCAGCTGTCCTGTCTGTGCTTCCCCCAAATGTCTTGTTCACATCCTTGCTGGCAGATCACAGAAAACTGAAAAGTCCTTGGCTTAGGACTTGACTTAGCAACACCTAGAACACCAGTGTTTAACATCGTTCCCCTACTAATACCAAAACATAGCACTATAACAGCTACCAGGAAGAAAATCGACTCTGTCTGAGCCAAATCCAGGAAAAATGCTTAAGGCATAGTCATTTTAAGTTGGAAACACACCATGAAAGCTGAACCAGACCTGTTGATTTCACTGAGAATTTTATTGCAAACATTTCTATTCCACTTAAATTTCCTTCTTTTTAGTATGCAATATAAGTGCAGGTATTACAGTGGGCATAGAGGATATGTCGTTATTCTCAGACACAGCCTACAATTGTTGCACCAAAGAAATGTTACTTATGGTGTCCCCAGACTTTTGCTGCAAATGTGTCCCTAGAAGAAGAAAATACATTTGTTAAGGGAGGAAAATGATATGTGAAAGCATACCTCAAGAGAAGGCAGAAGAAAATGGAAGTTTCAAGAGAAGGCATAGGAATAAAAGGTGTTTTGTAAAATAGAGAGCAGCCCAGGGCATACTGTGTGGGATCTGGAGGAAGACATAAACTCAAGAAGATAAAACCAACTTGTACTGATAGAGTGATGAAGCTCTCAAGAGAAAGAAGGAATGGTTGTGAGGAATGAAAAAATATATCAGACACTTGCTGGAAATACAGGTGTGACAGACTAGAAAGTGGTTCTTTCACTAACAATCTAAGGTTCTTTAGTCTTTACTGCAAATAAAATAAAATTACATGTATTTTATCAATTTAATTCCATATGCCATTTTAATAAACATACTATAAAAAGCTATTTAGCCAAAGAATTTGAGTTAGGAATTTTAGACCATGGAATATTACTGCTGGAATAATTCTGAGGACTGAATGTATAAAATGCACTACGTGTACTACCCCATACAGTATAATTTACTTCACTATATTTCTGTGTCGCATCACTCTTCCGTTTTTTTTTCTATTCTACCCTAACAGGTATAATTAACTACAGTTAGTGCTTGTTTGTGGGTTCTTGTTTGGTGATTTTGTTTGTTTAGTTTGTTTTATTCTTTTATTTTCCTAAAGCCATCTACAACAGGCTCCCACTCCATGTGTTTGTGTAGCTCTTTTAAGCAAAAACATACAAAGCTTTCAAAAGAACCTGTTATGAGCTGAACTAGAGTAAATGGTAATTAATGGAACTTGGAAGAGGAATAGTGTGATTGTGAGATCAAACTTGGGATATTTGGGCAGAAAAGAGGTAGGCATCCAGAGTTGCTTCTTCTAGCATGAGAGCTCATAAAACCACAGAGGAGGAAGCTTCAATAGTAAAGATGATGAGGTAAAGCAGATGTGAGCATTTAAGTATTAATGCTCTCCAGGCAGAGGCACTGAGTCTGCTGCTTGGTTAGCCGTAAGGAAGGAGAGGGCAGATAGCACAAGAATAAGGTTCAATATTAAAAACTGGGCCAGATGTTTCAGCTGGTTGAAGTTTCTGCAGATTTGTTTAATTTTAAGTGTAAATGTGAGTGCACTTTCACTTAGTAGAGGCTGGAAGACCTGAAGGTATATCTGTGGAGGGCAAGAGGAAAGTCCAGTAAATGTGACTCTTCATAAGAGACAGAAAAGAAGTCACTCATGGCTCTTCAGAACAGAAATGGAAGCTGATTGTGTTGACCCAAGACTGATTTGCATATCATCCCAAAGTGACGGTTTTCCATAAGCAAATTAATAATTTACATTTTTATTCTAAACATTTTGATTACATATGTGTGGGCAAAGTGTGAATAAGGGTTAAATTAATTAGATTATTAGCTAAGGTAATTATGCATTGTGCTTATGATATGTTATATTACATTATTATCTCTTTATGAGTTTTGTGTATTACTCTTTCCCTCACTTTTGTGTTGGGGGAGCAGATAGGTTAGCCCTTGCACTAAACCATTACACTCACTTATGTTCACTCTGTGTGCCAAGTACAATGGCACACAATTCAAAAGACTGAGTCAGCTCCTTCCAGAAGTGTGTGATCTGTGAGGCAGCAGCATTATGACTGAAGTTTTGTTATGCTCTTAGTATTATATGTGTTTCCCATGGATCTTTAGTTTTATTTAAGACAGTCAATCTTGCACAGTGAAACTTTGGTAAAGTGAAAAATAATGCCTTGATGATTTTCTTGTGTTACTGTGATATTTTAGATGTTCATCCTGTTATTCCTAGTACAATTCATGCTTCCTTCTTCCCAAAAGAAATGAAGGTGGAGATAAAACATGCCTTTGAGTTAGCATACAATGCAGTAACAAACTTAAAGCTCTAAGGAAGAGTTTGGCATGGTTAATGGAGGTGTCAAACAAAATTCCTGAACAGTAAATATGTTTTTAGCTAAACTCAATGAAGTCTAGCAAGCTTAAACCAGGTGAAATACCAAATTGAGAAGTTCTGACATTGTGTGCATTTATTTTCATGTTTGCAGTAAAGAACAGAGTATTCGCCTTCACCACATGCTTACTTGAAACATATTTACCCTATATTAAACTTATTACTTTTAATTTTGATGGAATGAGTGAGCATCAGTACGTAAAACCAACTCAAATACACGTTTTGCCTCTTAAGAGCTGTTTATAAGCACACATAAAGGAGCATTTTGGAAGATTCAGTGAGTTGTATAAAGTCTGCCCTTTTAACAGCTGCTCAGATTGCTCCTTTGCCATTCTCTTCAAATCATGCTTTGAGCAACTTACAATATTTTTGTCTTGTCTATATTTGCACTGATCAATCTGTCACACTAAACTAAACAACACTAAACCATGTAGTATACTTTATTTTAATTTTTTTTAGAAAAAAATAGTCTTTATCCTATGCAAGACCTATGAAAGAAAGGCAGCGTTATGGAGGAATCCTACTTGTAAATTCAACCACGTAATTTTCTCCATCCCCAAATAAGAGGTATAAGGTAAGAGAAATTTGATTTCAACAGCTGTGATACTCTTCCCTTTGTCCCAGCTTACTTGTCCTTGATTCATCTGGGGAGTATACAAGCATGTTAAAAGGCACTATAGATCAGATAACTACCATTTACAAACAAGCATCTCCCAGCATCATGAAGGTTTGAAAAGTCCAGCTATTTATCATGTTACATTCTGGCCTGGTTTCAGATATCACGGCAATATGATCACACTTGTGAGGCACAGGAGAGAATTTCTTGTGCTTTCCTAGTTAAGGGTTCCGTGTTTTAGCTCCTCCTGTGCCTCATTTGCTCACTCTTCTTACTGTCCTACAAGGACTAAGATTTTGCTCTTTTGATTATTTGCTTGTTTTAATAAATCTGAGTAGTAGGTGACTGGGCTGTGTAGATTAACCCTGTCTTTTCCTCAATGCTAACCAGAGTGCTCTACATAGGCTAGCTTTCTGTCACAAATTCTGCGGAGAGTTTATGACTCCAACAGATAAGCTACAGTGGATTTAGCTGCATGAGTTCTGCATCCACCTATTTCTCCTTACCAGCTGTGGGTTACTTAATTTGCTAGCTAGGATAACAGAATGTGTTGCATGTGCTTCAATAGCCACAGATCAAAAACTTGTATTTCAGTGCACAACCTTCGCTCTTATCTTAAGCTACTTCACCAGATTGTACCTGTATGCTTAAATGGACTGGTAGCTTGAGAACCTGGGATACAGAAAAGTAGGACCAATGATTAGGAGCAGCAGTAATAAATCTGCCAAAACATCTCTGAAGGAGACCTAGAAAATAACAAATATTCAACTTTCTGATTGTGTTGCACTAGTAAATCACTTTTCAACCACAGAGTAGCAGATATTTGGGAGCAAAATAAAAACTATTTTACCTTTTAGTTTTAATTTCTTTAAATAGTGATCAAATCTATTCAGGAATTCTGAGCCTTCTTCTCTCTCTCTCTCTCTCCTTTTGCTTTGAACTTGACAAAACTTTAGCTTTTAGCTTGCCTGTGAATAAATAAGTGGAAATCTGTATGCATAATTGCTAAAATATTTTACGTATATGTTGTGCTGTATTTGCTTTGATATTTGTGTACATTATGATTGATGCACAAAATACAAATAAAATTTAAACTATCTCTTAGCAGTCTACTTTGTTCAAATGTAGTTATATTTCTGGAAACAGTTTTTGACAAAGTAAATTTCTAACAGAAAATATACATTACATTTGGTTGTATTGAAGGTCTGAGCTCTATGAGTGTCTCTGTTGCAAAAAGAAGGCATGGGCTTTTTGACAGATCTTTTTACAATAGACAATTCTCACAAATGAAAATTCATGTGAAATTTTAGAATCTTTTCAGGACTCCCTCAACACTATGTATGCTCTTGAACCTGTCTACTATAATAAAACTTTTCTTCAGGGAGCAGGTAAAACGATATTAGTGTATTACCTGTCAGCTGGGAAAAGGTGCTAATTAAAACATGTATTTGGGTACTGAAGCTTATTATCCTATTAACTAACAAGGCAAAAGCCCCTGAGTTCTGGCAACAGAACTGTATTGTGTTACACTGTTTATCCCTGTGAGAACTGTGAGCTGCGTTTTTTAATGATGCTTCCTCTCTCTGGAGACAACGAAATGTTACATGTTGTCAGTACCCTCCTTTCCAGTTTCCCTTTTAGCTCTGTCTCAATAACTTTTTTGCTTTTATCTATTTCCTTGACGCAAACTGTATTGAAATCTCAATTCCTTGTAAATTGAATCTCAAATCAGTGTTTTAATTTCATCTAGAAGAAACATAAAGTTACTGAATTCATCCATATTGCTCTATTCATGCATCCTCAGTAACTCCACGGACAGTGAATTATTATTTTGGTCATTTTTATGGCACCTTAGCTCTGCTACCTGTATAAGATATTTATGTCTTGTAGTGTGACTTGAAGGTCATTAACTCTGGACTCTGATAAACTGACATTGAAGAGGGAAATTTTAAAAGTCAAGACTCCTTGCCAGTCATGGTAATCTGGAAAAGGAGGCTCACATCATGGATGGAGATTTATTATGAATTTGCTGAATTTCCTCTGCTGCTAGATACAGTCAAAACTAGTCTCAGAGTTTTGAATCCCCTGAAAGAAACAACTTCCCAGTCAACCTTCAAAGCCTATCTAGGACTACAGCCAGGGAAGTCTATCTCAGTGGTGACTGCTCATCCTCAAGTCACATCAATCACTGAACGAAAAAAAGCAGAGGGGCAACATACTGTGGCTGTATGTTTGCATTTACCCCCATAAAGCTGGAAGCAGGAAGTTTACTTAGCTTGAGTGTAGAGTTTATTTCCAAACCTGGGAGACTGCTTTCAGGGTGCCTGCTAAAACTCTGCACAGTTCTCAAGGTTAAAGGAAGTGAAGAAATAAGTGAACCTTCTGTATGTAGCTCCAGATAAGACCATTTAACTAATTTAATACATAGCATCATAGAATGCATTAGGTTGGAAAGGATCTTTTTAAAGGTCATCTAGTCCAATCACACTGCAGTCAGCAGGAAGATCTGACCTGGACTGTTTCCAGGAATTGGAATACTACTTATCTGGGTAATGTGGGCCATAGTCTCACCGGGCTCACTGTGAACAATTTCTTCCTCCTCCCTTGTCTAAACCTCCCTCTTCCAGATCAAACCCCTTGCCCTGTCACAACAGGCCCTGTTCAAAAGTCTGTCCACAGCTTTGTGATCAGCCCCTTTAAATCATGAATGGCCACAAGAAGATCTCCCTGGAGTTCTCTCTTCTCATGCCTCCATGAAATCACGTGAAATCACTTAGTGTGAATGCATCACATTTAATGGCCGCAGTGAGATGTGGCATTAAGCAATCTCATATGCAAAGATATGACAGACCTCTTCCCCACTGCACCTCAATTGCCCATTTCAGTGTGAAGTGGTAGGAAAAAACCCAGAAAGCATGAAACTCCAAAACAGTAAGAACTCAGTATTTTTAGTGACTATTCTCTTTGAATTTTTTTTAGCATATAATTTTTTTTTTTTTTTTTAGTATTCATTTAATGCATATCCATGAATTTTGAATGTCAGGAACTGGCACTACCAATTTTTTTCTGTTTCATTTGAGTTAAAAACTATCTGTAATGTGACAGTAATGAGAACTTTACCACAAATTCTGAATAACGTTAATATAAGTAAAAAGATCACTTGAGAAAGCAGACGTCAAAGAATGCGTACAAAATTGTCATTTAAACACTCTTTTATTTGCCTAGAGGAAAATACAACCCGGGTTTAAAGCTCTCTTCTGGATGTTCCCTTTGGCTCCAGAGTACCTGTTATTTCACTTAGTACTGTGCCCTGACAATGTCGCCTTGATTTGAAGTTTCACTTTCTAATTCTTTCACGTTTATACATTCTTCCTCTTGTCATAGAGCTGCATACACACTGCCTGGGATTTTGCGGCTGCATCTGTTTGCATTTACGACTGACGGAAGCTGCCCAGCGCCCTCTTTTACACCCAGTTTCAGGAAGGAGCGGAAAGGAGGTGAGAGGGGAGGGAACGAGTAAGGAGAGGCTGTACTTAGATGCATGTTCTCACGGCCTCATCCCCGTGTTCCTCATAGACATAACAGGCAGTTGCTGCTCTTCCTAGTAACTGAAAGGCAGTTTTAAGCAGCTGGAGGAGACTGAAAAATAGGGCAAAAAAGAAGATCAGGAAGTAGTTTCGGCTCTTACTCCTGCTAGCAGGATAGCAGTTGAGGAGGCAGCTGCAGCTGTGTGGGTGGCCATTCCTCTCACTCAGCCTTCTTACCAAAGTCTGTGTGTCTCTTCGGCACTTGGAGAAGATGCTGGGGCCTGCCCTCAGTGACACAGATACAGAAGTCCTACAGAAAAGGGCAATACTTGGTCTCAGACTGAGGAGCAGAGGCTCATCTTACTGGTAGCTATCATGGGAACCTGAATGCTCCTTTTTCACTTTGCTTCTCTGACAGAATCCCACACCCAAAAAAGGCCCCAAACCCAACAGAAAACCAAAACCAAATTGTAAAAATGTTTTTGCTTGGGAGGCAGCTTTTGTTTTTATTTAGAGCTTACAAGAACCCGTGTGCCAGAGGCTACTGGGCAGGTGTGCTGGATCAACGCTTTACCTTCCCAGTGTAGTTTTCCTCTCTGACGTATTCCTCCTATGGTAATTTCCCTTTCTAATGTATTTCTCATATGGCTAGGTGCAATTAAGCAAACCAACAAATATTAAGAAACCAGGTGGCAGAGCACTGCATCTGCCTTTTCTACTGGTTGGAGGTGGGGCACTACAAACGGATATTTTCCTAAACCTGAGATAGATTGGAACTGCTTGAAGAATTTAAGATAATGTATCTACATAGCCTTTTATTTGGAACAACCCCTCTTAGTTTTAATTGTAATTCCAGACTCCAATGTGCAAGGCTTTCAGTCCACTTTTTCAGTTATAACTGATTAAATGATGCTGCTAGAAAAACTGTTTTGTGTGAGTAAAATTCACATACATGTGCTTCACTCAGTTTAGTTTTCAATTGACATGCTAATCTGGAGTAATTTTGAGGGGTAATTGATTGCTTTTATTTCTATTTGTTTTCAATAATTAAAAATCTGTTTTCTGAGACAAATCTTCCAGGTATTAGTATCTTGTTAGAAAATATATATGTACAAGCTAGGAGTTGCTCTTCAGCTTAGGAGACACAGCTTGCACATCAGGTATAGATAGTAATTACAAGGCAGATCAAACCAAAGCTCAAGAAGCCTGTCATGTTGACTAGAGCTCATGCTAGAAGGCCCTATATTTTTCCCAGTTAAGATTTGATCTTGTCTCTTGACAGCATAGATAAAACTCCTGTGTTCAAAATCCTACAGGCTAGCTGTGAGTTCCTGTTGCTTACTTGCCAGCAGTAATGCCAGATTTCTTAAGCTGCATTGAAGACTTCACTCAGGAACTTGGACTTATGTGGGATCCTTTATGACTAAGTGCAGAAATTCCAGGTAAGAGAACATCTGACAGAGAAGGTGGCACTGATAGAATGAGACCATGTACCTGCTCAAATTATTTGCTGGCTTTTGTTTAAAAAAAGAGGCTCAAATCTAGCAGTATTTGGGCTAGTCAGTATTACATTTTTCAAAACTAAGGTTGCTGGGAGAGATGCTAGCTTTGTCACGAGGACTGGCTCTTTTTTTCTTATGATTGCAGGGTATGTAATGGCAGTGTTCAAATTAAACTATAAATAAAGCAGCTGATGTAGTTGAAGGTATACTTATTCTCTGCATCCTTAATCATTGTACTGATACAGTAAGCAAATGCTGTCAAAATCCATACAACAATGTTGTAAGATGCACCTGTACCTACCTGGAGATCTTCAGAGATGTCTTGGAATAAAAAGTTTTGCTTTTGACATAAAGAGGATATTCTGTAATGCATCCACTTAATTAAAGCATTAAAATATCCTATGAGACATTAGTATTTTGCCAGAACACAGTGAGGTACAGTGAAGTACTGAGGCCATATACCCTCCCAACAGCAAGTCTCTCAGCCTCCATGTAGTAACCCACAGGAGCAGGGTCAATGGAAACAGGTCTCCGCCCGACGGAACAAAAGCAGACGGAGCAAGCGCGCTACTTTAAGAAGCACACTGCCTACAGTGCACTTGCAGAACAGATGTGAGGCTCTGCAGGAAGAACAGATCATCAGCAAGGATGAGGGCACAAAAAGCCCGGAAACTGCATCAAAGACAGGTTGCCTCAGGCCAGGCATCAAAACCCATTCTGAAAAGAAACCTCAAAGGGTCATTGTTATAGGAGACTCCGTACTGAAGGGAGCAGAGGGCCCAATATGCAGATTGAACCCACTTCATAGAGAGGTCTGCTGCCTCCCTGATGCCCAGGTAAGGGACATTATAGGTAAAATTCCCAACCTCATGAGTCCTTCAGACTACTACCCACTTCTGGTCTTTAAAGTGGGTAGTGACAATGGAAGAATGAGAGGCTCACGATCAACTGAAAGAGACTTCTGGACTTTAGGGCAGTTACTAAAGGGATCAGGAGCTCAGGTTTTGTTCTCCTCTATCCCTCTAACATCAGCGATGGACGGGGGAACATTTAGGAAGAGCCAACAGCTCAATCCATGGCTCCAGGGCTGGTGTCATCAACAGGGGTTTGGATTCTACAATCACAGCTCAGTTTTCAAGGTACCAGAGCTACAAATAACTAATGGGATGCACTGGTCCCAAAGGGATAAAAGGATCCTGGGGCAGGAATTGGCAGGGCTCATTGATAGGGCTTTAAACTAGATTTGAAGGGTGAAAGGGTTAAGAGTCTCCTGCTGGCTGGTGACAAACAGTGAGGCAGCTCGTCAGAGGCAGAGGGATAGAAAGCTAATGAGTGCCCTCAACTTGCTGACCTGAGGCAAGCCAGGGATGATGCACCAGGACAATCTGAGGAAATCAAGGGGGACTGGCACAAGAGGAGGACAGGGCCAGCCCAGATGAAGTGCCTCTATGCAAATACACAGAGTTTGGGCAACAAACAGGATGAACTAAGGGCCACTGTGCTACAGGGATGCCACGACATAGTGGCTATTACTGAAACTTGGTGGGATGATTCCCATGACTGGAATGTAGGGATAGATGGGTACAAGCTCTTTAGGAAGGACAGGCAGGGAAGGAGAGGAGGAGGCATTGCCCTCTATATCAGTGACCAGTTAGAATCAGTGGAGTTCCACCTGGGGAAGGATGATGAGCTGGTTGAGAGTGTATGGGTTAAAATGAAAGGGAAGAGAGGGGAGAGTGATGTTACTGTAGAGGTTTGCTACAGGCCACCTGACCAGCAGAACCAAACAGATGAGGCCCTTCACAGGCAAATAGAAGTGGCCTCCAGGTCACAAGCCCTGGTAGTCATGGGAGATTTCAACCACCCTGACATCTGCTGGAGGGGCAGCACAGCAAGGCATCAGCAACTCAGGATGTTCCTGGATTGGATAGATGACAACTTCCTCCTGCAAATGGTAGAGGAACCAAGGAATAAAGGTGCTATGCTTGACCTTGTTCTCACCAACAGGAAAGGTGACCAGTGTAAGGCTTCAGGATAGCCTTGGTTGCAGTGACCATGAAACAGTTGAATTTAAGATCCTCAGGGCAACCAGGAGGATGTATCCCAAGGTTATGATTGTAGACTTTGGGCATGCAGACTTTGATTGCTTCAGGGATCTGCAGGCCAAAGTGTGAAGGGATGAAGCCCTAGAGGGAAGAGGGGCCCAGGACAGCTGGACAGTATTCAAGGATCACCTACTCTGTGTCCAGGAGCAATGTAGACTGACAAAGAGGAAAGCAGGGAAGAATGCCAGGAGGCCTGCCTGGCTGAGCAAGGAGCTCCAGGACACACTGTCTCACAAAAAGAAACTCTACAAGGAGTGGAAGAAAGGACAGCTAGAATGGAGGGTATATAAGGAAGCTGCCTGAGCAGCAAAAGATATGGTTAGAAAAGCCAAAGCATAGTTTGAATTGAATTTAGCCAGGGAGGTCAAAGGGAACACCAAGAATTTCTACAGGTATATTAATGGTAAAAAAAGGACCAGGGTAGGTGTGGGCCCCTTCAGAAAGGAAACAAAACTCAAAAAGAGTAGGAAGGAAGAGTTGGGGAACTACAGGCCAGTCAGTCTCAACTCTGTGCCTGGTAAGATCATGAAGCAGATCCTCCTAAAGGCACTACTGAGACAGGAGAATAGTGAAGAGGTGATTTGGTCCAACCAGCATGACTTCACCAAGGGCAAATCCTACCTGACAAACCTGGTGGCCTTCTACGAACAGGTCACCACATTAATAGATGAGGGGTGAGGGACTGGACCTGAGCAAAGCCTTTGACACTGTCCCGCACCACATCCTGGTCTCCAAGCTGGTGAAACATGGGCTTGATGGGTGGACCACCAGATGGATAAAGAACTGGCTTGATGGCCACACCCAAAAAGTGGCTGTCAGTGAGTCCATGTCCAAGTGGAGGCCAGTGAGAAGTGGAGTCCCTCAGGGATCAGTCCTGGGACTGGACTTGTTCAACATCTTTGTAGGCGACATGAACAGAGGCACTGAATGCACCCTCAGCAAGTTTGCTTATGACACCAAGCTGTGTGGTACAGCAGGCGGGCTGGAGGGCAGGGATGGCATCCAGAGGGACCCGGACAGGCTGGAGAGGTGGGCACAAGCCAACTTCAGGAGGTTCAACAAGGCCAAGTGCAAGGTCCTGCATCTGGGTCGAGGCAATCCGAGGCACAAATACAGGCTGGGCAGGGACTGTCTGAAGAGCAGCCCTGAGGAGAGGGACTTGGGGGTGCTGGTGGATGAGAAGCTCAACATGAGGCAGCAGTGTGCACTTGCAGGCCAGAAAGCGAACCAGATCCTGTTCTGCATCAGGAGAAGTGTGGCCAGCAGGTCGAGGGAGGTGATTTTGCCCCCTTCTACTCTGCCCTGGTGAGATCCCACCTGGAGTACTGTATCCAGTTTAGAAGCTCCTATTACAAAGAGGGATGTGGTCATGCTAGAGTGTGTCCAGAGAAGGGCCATGAGGATTCTCAGAGGGCTGGAGCACCTCTCCTGTGAGGAGAGACTGAAAGAGTTGGGGCTGTTCAGCTGGAGGCGAGGAGGTGAGGAGGTGGCCTTATTGTGGCCTTCCAGTATCTGAAGGGGTCCTGCAGAAAAGCTGGGGAGGGACTTTTTAGGTTATCAGGTAGTGACAGGACTAGGGGGAATGGAGCAAAGCTGGAGGTGAGGAGATTCAGACTGGACCTGAGGAAGATATTTTTTGGCATGAGAGTGGTGAGACCCTGGAATGGGTTGCCCAGGGAGGTGGTTCGGGCCACATCCCTGGAGGTGTTTAAAGCCAGGCAGGATGAGGCTCTGTCCAGCCTGATCTAGGGTAGGGTGTCCCTGACCATGGCAGTGGGGGTTGGAACTATGTGATCCTTGTGGTCCCTTCCAACCCTGACTGATTCTATGATTCCAAGTGTTGCATATTTATTCCTTTCATGAATTGCTCCTGGTTACCTGTAATGGGCAAAAGTAACCAAATTGAAAAAATGAATATGCAGAAACTGTCTTGACTGAACACACACACGAGAACGTTGTGTCCCCAAGTGATTTCAGCACAGGTAGCAGACAGCTCTCCAGCTCTGCACCCAACCTGCCAGCAGGAGAGCTGGCTGCCTGGGCTGGTTCCCAGCAGTGCATCCAGGCAAAGGTGGTTTGGAAGAGGAACTTGGGAATTCCTTCCTGAAACACTGAGAACAGAACTTCCAAAGCTTACCTTGATTTGATCCCTTTGCTTCCCAGAGCCAGGTGGGGCTTGGTCTCTTCTCCCTAGTATCAAGTGACAGGATGAGGGCTTGTGGTGATAGGACAAGGGGGGATAGATTTGAGCTGGAGGGGGAGAGGTTGTAACTGGAGATTAGGAAGTCTTTCCAGTGAGGGTTGGAAAGCCTGGAAAAGGTTGCCCAGGGAGGTTGTGGATGCTCCCTCCCTGAAGGTGTTCAAGGCCAGGTTGGATGAGGCCTTTTGCAAACCTGGGTTAGTGGGAGGTGTCCCTGCTCATGGCAAGGGGATTGGAACTAGATAGTCTCGAAGGTCTTTTTCAACTCAAACCATATATGGATCATATATATATATGGCTGCAGGAGAGCTCATTATAAGTTTGGAGCACTGAAATTTGCCTGTGGTTTAGGCATAAAACTTTTCAAACATGGCTGCACTCTGTTAGTTTGTTGACAGACTCATTCCACACAATTGTCAGCTGCCTAGTACATATTTTAGAGGGGTCATTAATTCTGGGAAAATGGAGTTTTTCTCATCACTGCAGCAGAAGTGTGTACATATCATAAATGGAGCCTGAAGGGATTTAGTTCCACGTTATTAAGTGTTCATCTGAGATTGTGGATAATGACTTCTGTTTCTGATATTTTAGATTCGACTGCTCTTCCTGCTTGTAAGACTTTTTTTCAGTGACTGTAAGGCTTATTATTATGAATACATATTTAATGATTGAGGCAGTATCAACAAAATGACTAAATAGGTGTACTCTTCAAAAGCTGCAAAGTATCAGTTCATTAGTACTTTATTGTTAACACAGATAAGCTCTGATAAGACTTCTGTTGCCACAATATCCAGTAGCTAACAAGACAGCATTGTTATTTGGACCATTTTATATGCAAAAAGTGAACAATTGTGTGGATATGCTCACTTAACAGAACACATATAAAAACACTGATAAAAATAATCCAGAATAAGCTTCTGTATAAGAAACTGCACTGGAATCAGTTACCTCAGAAAAAACTAAGATTAAGATATCAGTAAAAACAGGAGTATTTTTCAGAGCATTTGTCTGAAATAATACTGTTTACCTCTTGTTTTCCTTGTAGGCCTCTTGTTTTCCTAGCCTTATTACATTCAACATACACTACAACCTCAAACTGTGTGAGTATTGCAATTGCTAACTAGACTAGCACATTAGAAGAAGAAAAATAACAGTAACTATAGCAAAATCTCTTTGCAAGCATCATTTTTTTGCTGCTTATTTGAAAATAAACACAGAGGTTTTGTATCAATAATTTGTAGATACAACTCTTCTAGATAAGAAATACAATGGAATAAAGAATTCTTCACTATTAAGACTATATTTTTAACTGCTCCTGGTGGTAACAGTCAAAATCTATTGGGAAGTTACAGTTCTGATCAAGTGACAGCAATATTAATGTTGGATATGCAAAGCAATCATAGTGGAAACCAAACACAAACGGGCTGATCTTTAAACAATTCAACAAAATAGTTAAACTATATGTTGTATTTTAGATTTACAGTATCACTTTTCCCCTTTTGATTTTTGTGAGATGATTATAACTGTAGTTATTTGAAGATATAACTCTCCCTGACGTGGCTGCTATTTGGTATGGAAAAAATAGTGCCACTGATTGTGAACCTCTGAAGTCATACCATTGTGGGTGTACCCACTGAGTCTGAAAACTGGCACTGAGTATGCAGTAAAGAGTAGGTCAATAGTCTCTCACATTTTCATAGCCACTAGTAAGGAAGATGATTAATTTAAGAAATGGCATTTGAGACAAGTACATTTGGAGGTAACAAATAGTAACCTATTGTGAAGTTTAGTTTCCCTGATGATATAGATCTTTTTCAGCCTACCTGTCAGACTGTCATTTTGTGGGGTGGAATTTTCCCTGCTTTGTGGTCATCTTAGCTTGAAATATGTTTAAAACTCTGGACACTAAATAAAGCACATACACATATATATATATACACAGAGAGAGATGAAATACACGAGGAGAAATAAGTAAATTTTTGTATTGTCAGTCCGGACTACTGAATTTTTGTGTGAAGTTTTGTCTCAAATACATAGCACCATGGATAATTCTTGTCCTCTGTAAGAAATAAATACAGTGATGCTTAATTGATTAAGGGAATCATCCTCAGAAAGTATGAGATTTTCTGTAACTACTCTTTGTTTCATCATCACTTATCTACAGATGCCCTTTTCAATCCGCAAGTGAATTTCATGTGATTTACTGTTCCTCATTCACACTGGCAGTGAAGCCCCAGTCAAGCACTGTTTAATAGGTGAGGAAGAGAATATCATCCCTTAGGACACAGCCATTTGTAATTAGGAGGAACATTTGAGCTAGGAAATTGGCAATTATTCTCATATTCCTGTCATTTAACAGTGGATCTGAATCACACATAGATGTTTTATGGTTCCAGAAGCCAGATGTATCCTAACTTTTTTTATAAGGTGGGTAGACTCTGTACCAACACATGCAACTCCAGCAGGTCAGTTGACCAAGCTGTGCACCGTTATGCATCTGCATGACTGTCACGGGACTGGGTTAATCAAACACAGTATCCCGTGGGA
>VWZI01001214.1:0-61806 GCA_013396835.1 Psilopogon haemacephalus
TAAAATAAAATCCGGTTTCCACCTGTATCCCTCGTGTTTTGTGTCCTTTAAAGTGTTTTTGGAGCTGGAAACCCCCCTGCGCTTCAGGCAAATAATAGGCTCATGGTGAACACAGGGAACAGAAGGGCACAGCTCTGCTGTGTGATGCTGAGCTCAGCGTCACAAGCTCTGACAAAGGGCTGAGGGCTCCATTCAAGAGAGGAGCTCCCCACAGTGCAGGTCCCAGTCCCATCCAGGAGACAGGGACAGGCACACCTACAGCACGGCTCAGGCAGGGACTGGAGGCCCCGGCTGAGCTGAGACACATCCCCTGAGCCCTTGGCATGAGCTGGTGGGTGGCTATGCCAGTGGAGGTTGGTCCCAGCTCTTGACACTTATCAGCACCCCAGCACCCGGACCGAAGTAGACTTGCACTGCTCATTTGCTCTCCTCTAGGTGGTCATGTTTGGCTATGTTGAAGACAGAGAATGGGGCCCGAAGGGCCTTCTCTGTTGCAGACTGCTGCTGCTCTCAGATTCTTACAGCTGAAAAGCATGAGCTGCAAAATTTGGAAATCATTAAATTATTATTTTCTTTTGTATTGTATTTTCTGTTTAAGAGCAATGACTCCAGAACATTTCTGAAATAATTCTTGCTTTGACAATTAATGTTACTGCAAGTTTGGAGGTCATCTGATCCAACTTCCCTGCACTGCACAGGGATATCTTTAAGTAGATCGGGTTGCTCAGAGCCCAGTTCAACTTGACTTTGAAAGTTTCCAGGGATGGGGCACCCACTACACCTCTTGGCAACTTGTTACAGTATTTCAGTGAGGGTGATTTTCCTGTCTTACATCTATCTAGTCTGAATTTATCCTCTTCTAGTTTAAAAACATTACTCCTTGTCTTCTTGCAACAGGCCTTGCTAGAGACTGTCTCCATCTTTCTTACAATAAAGTCTTTCTTGCAATAAAGTCTCCCCACAGCCTTCTCTTCTCCAGTCTCAACAACTTCAGCATTCTCAGTCTTTTTTTATAGAAGAGGGTCTCCAGCCCTCTGATCATTTTTGTGGTCCTCCTCTGGACCCACTCCAACACATTCATATCTTCCTTGTGCTGAGAACTTCAGTACTGGACCAATACTCCAGGTCCAGAACAGAATAGAGAGGGAAGATCACCTCCTTTGCCCTGCTGGTCATGGTTCTTTTGATCCAGCCCATCATACAATTTGCCTTCTGGAGTATTAGTGTACACTCCTGGTTCATATCCACCAGTATCCCCAAGTTCTTCTCTGCAGGGCCATTCTCCATGCCTTCATCCTCCAGCCTGTATTGATACCAATGATTGCTGTGACCCAGTTGTAGGATCTTGCACTTAAGCTGATCCAGGTCCCTCTGGTTAGCATCCTGTTCCTCTGGCATGACAGTTGACAATTTAGCTTGCTATCTAACAAGTTGCTGATGGCATATTTGATCTCTACAGTGCTGGTGAAGATATTAAACAGCACTAGTCCCAGCACAGACACCTGAGAGACACTTATCACTGAGTGCCTTCTGGACATAAAGTCTGTATTCTGAATGTGACCATCCAACAAATTCCTTATATACTGAACAGTCCACCCATCAAATCCCCAGTGTAGAGAGAAGTGTAGGGAACTGTGCCAAAGGCTTTTTATTTTGATGAACTTAGTATTAAATACATTTTGGGTTAGACTTTGATCTATAAATTGCCAGTGTTCTGTTTTTTAGATTCATGATGCTGAACAGACGGACAAAACATTGGAGTAAATTTTCTGTAGTTTTATAAATTACATCAATGGAGATGAGCTTTCTGCCATGGCATTTAATTAGCTCTCTGCAATCAGTTGGCCAAGGCATAGAGCTGGGAGTCAGGATATGATGACTAAGTTCCTGTATTTCTTGAAGATTTTTTTATATGTGTATCTTCTAACTTTCGAGGTGTTTCTGCAATATAATACAGGGATAACAAGTACTTTAAATCAGCAGCTGCAACCTAACTGTGAGACCACAGATTTAATATTGTTTTTTTTCTTGGCTGCCATGTAGTGTTTCTGGTGCTTGAGCTAATAATGCACTGAGAGCTAATTCAGATTCCTCTATATTTTAGTTTTTAATCTGTAATGTGGTTTCAGAAATGCTTGGGCACCTTTTCAAAGGCCTGTAAGAGTTAAGCTGAAAGCAATAATAGAGATATTATTTATTGTTGTTAAGATCAATACCATCTATGTTGTCTTTAAGATCTGTTGTATCTGTGAAAGCATGCGCTCTTGTATCCTTGCTCTGTTCTTAGCAGAAACTTGGCTGCTGCTTTAGAAAGGCTTGGGCTTAATAATTCCAGTGTTTAGAATGATGAGGACTTAATTTATAAGATTCTTTTCATGTTCACCATTGTGGATGCCCCCTGGAGTCAGCAAGTGTAGGCTTCTTTTGAAATTTCAAGGCTTGATGTGTCATCTGGTTTAAGTGTTTTGTCATCACCTTACTAGGTTATTGTATAGAAAGAGGTGTCAGCTCTGATGAGTTTCAGGTCAGCTGTTCTGTAATAAGTTGCTTTATGGTAACTCAGTACAAGGATATAGACAGAGATGTAGAACAGCTGTGCTGGAAACATGAGCAACTGTACAAAATGCCTTCTTCAGATGTGAACCAGCAAATATTACTCTTATTAGCTTGTTCTGACAAGCAGGCTTACTGCTTTTCATAGAACTAAACAAAAGCATTGGCTTGTCTGCATGGAGGATTTACTTTGAAGCCAGATACACTGATGTGAGTGTTTCAGATTAATTGTTTTCATGTAAAGTCATACAAATGAACACCTTGTTTTGAGTTTATTATGAATTCACCCTTCCACATGATGAATTTCCTCTCTATTTCATGCTCTGCAGTAGATGTTTATACTTCTTTGTGCTGTCACTGCAAGCCCTATGAATCAAAGGATTACTTCCTATTGGAATATGTAGTAGAAGGTATCTAAAAATCTCATGTCTTGTGTTTGGGGCATGGAGGCTTAAAGAGATGATGTCATACTACAGAAATTTCATGGTTTCTCTTTCCCAACTCCATTAGACATTTCCAAATCATAAAAGATCATGTTGGGGAAAACAGCCCTCTGTATCACGCTGTTGTACTTAAATATTCTGTGGTTTGTGTTAATACCTTGAGGACATTAATACAGGACAACTGTGCTTACACTATGATGGAGCAGTTTAATCCACAGAAAGCAGAAAACGGGGAGGAAGACAAGACAGAGAGAACTTCAGGAGCTTGCTTGGGAAGCACCAGTCTATGCAGAATGGTTATGGGGCTAGGAGAAGCAGTGAGGACTTAGAGGAGAGAACTGTACTGTGCATCTGAGGCTGCCAGCAAGGACCAATTGTAAAGCATGAAAATTACAGACATGGCTTCTTCACTGCATGCACTGACAGAGCAGCCCTTCCAGAATTTACAAGTCCCTTATCATGCCAGTCCATTACTGACTGATTCATGAAGTACACATCAGTTAATGAAGCTACTCCAGTGGAAAATACAGCTATTTTTGATAAGATATGATAGTTGTGCAGTATAAGGCATATGATGTTCTGTGAAAGCTTATGTTAAAATGTGGACAATTATGGCAGCATGATTCCCTTTTATCCTGAGATAGTGCTCAACATTTGGATCATAGATACTACCTGCTTTTTATCTGCTGCCTAGATAGTTTCAGGGTGACAGAAAAATAAATTCTTCAAAAGACTGGAAAGCAGATGGCAGTATCAAGCCAAAAGGCTTCTAGTTACTGCGAATTATACCCAAATGCTCTATTTTGATAGAAAGACAGCAAAGGTGGTGTCAAAAACTGAGAGGCAAACATGATATTTTTATGGTTTTGTAAATTGACCCTTGCTACAAGTGCCTTGTGTCAGGGAAAGGCAGAAAAAATTTCATCTCCTGTTCTTAAGGAATGATGTTTTGGCAGTGACAGTATTATATGCACCAGAGCTCACAGGAAATGTAAAAGGTAATTTAAACTGCCGAGAGAGAAGAGTGAAAAGATTGTGACCAATTTGCAATGTATAGTTTCTTGAATTTGAAATACCTTTAGTCTTTAGCTGTTAGTTCTCTAGAAGCTCCTGGCAGTGTCTGTATTTGAAGAGTTTTGTGCACTTTACAAAAGCTTATCTATTTTTCAAATTGGGGAAAATAAAGCTAGCATAACCGTTAGTGTGGTGCTATGCATGTCTCTTTTTATAGCACTGTGAGAATTGGAGGTGAAAAAAAAATGAATAGCATTTCAGAAATCTTGAACCATGTAATTTAAAAAATGTTAATACATAGAGGTTTTAAGCCCTTCTCGATGGGGTTTCTGTGGGCAGCTGACATATTGGATGGTGGTGTAATGCCATGTTTACAGTTAAGGGAGCACTTTTTTTCCCTGTTAAGGTGGAAGCAGCACTACCAGAGGTGGCAGGGAGATAAGGGAAGTGACTGGAAAATGGGCAAAACTCTACCCAGTGCAAAGTGTTGTCTTGGTAGCTCATGGTCCATTGGTGTAATTGTAATGAATTGTTTAATGGAAAGCTGAATCAGGAATTCCTAAAGACAGCACTAACTTTTTCTGGCTCTTTTATGTGCTGATGCTGTACTTTTCATGCTTCCTGACTCTGAGTTAGGTTTTGGGATCATAATCCTATTTACTTCCCAGACTACATTTAATCTTTGAAGTAAAATAAAATGAAGAATGGTGGCTTCTGAAGCTTTGTGCATCCATAAGGTGGCTGTCCCTCATAGCATTAGGGTCGAGTTACAAAAGATGTCTCTGCACTTCCTCATGCCTGCTCTGACAGCAATGATGCCTTCCAGTCAGCCAAAGGCATGAGGGTGACAGTGCTTGACACCAGTAACTTGTAAATTGTCAGTGGAGCTGGAAAAAACAAAACAAACAAACAAACAAAAGACAGAAGTACCTGGCTGAATACTAGTCTGATAAAACTCTAAATCTAAACTTGATTCCAATTCAGAGATGTCTAGACATAGTCATGTAAGAAAATTGGATCTGGCTCTTGATTAAGTTGACTTTACACTTTTATAACTCTTTTTGTATTGGCAAGGTCAAGTTTGCTTTTGGGTTTTTTTTTTTATTTTGTGTGGTTTGTTGTTGTTTGGTTTGGGGCTTTTTTGAGCCTTTTCAAAAACATTGAAAAATAACATCAAAAGGCCTTTCTTTTTCCTGCTTCCCTCCAATAAGAGTAATTTTGTGACCCAGAGTCTTTCTTAGCAGTTCATAACATAATGAAATTAGAATAGAAATGTTGTAGGAGCATCTGTGTTGTTTGATGGACTAGCAAAATTAGAACACAAAATTAGATCATATTTTTGATTTAGCAATAGTACATCCAACAAGGACTCCCAAAATTGCCAAGAGGTCCAGTGTCTACACCTAGCTTTTTCTGGTGTGCCCAATTAGAACTCTAGTTAAAAGGGAAAGAGAACAGATTTACTTGTTCTGAGATTCTTTTATATGTGAGATAGATCTTTCAGTTAAATATTACTAGCGATGGGGATAACTCTGGATTATAGTGGAAGGTCAAAGGACAGAACCAGTTTCTCATTAAACAAAGTATCTCAGACAAAAACTAGTAGAAAATAAAAATAGCTTTTTTAAAAAAAATCACCTTTAAAAACATTGAATATTTCAAAAGGCAGCTTAACACAGTAGGTTTCTGTGGGATTTATTATTAATCAGCTCTTCCTGGTCTGATTTCAGATGTGACAATTGCGCACCTGCAATTTATTGCAAGAAGCATGTGAAAAATAACACAAGAGAAGCATTTTAGCTTCCACTTTACCATCTTTTAGGCTTTTGTCCATTCTCTGACGTTTTGCTTGACTTGAAACATCCTTGCAGCAACAGTAATAGGGGGAAGATGAATCACATGTATTTCCCAGCAGGTGAATTCCAAAGAGTGCTGGTCTTAAACTGTCTGAGAAACCAAGAGAAACTGGTACTGAGAAGCCAGGAAGTGATGAATATCAAAACAGAGACTGCAAACACCAAAACAGAGACTTCAGAGATAAACCTGGATTGCCTTCAACCCCAAAGGCATATTTCTTACATAATATCTGCTGAAATGTTAATTGTTCTGCTAGCTTTTATTCCTCTTCCCTCAGACTAAAGCTTAATGTATTTTAGTTACTGCACAAGGGAAAAAATCCCTGCAGTCCACTCTTTTTATGGTTAAATAAAGTAATTCAACCTGGTTGGAGATTTAGTTTAAACCAAATTTGTTCAGCTTATGAATCAAACAAGACTCCAGGAGAGGCAAAGGTCATCATTTTATGTCATAGAACTTACCCATTTTATGATGATCGCTTAGCTTTTCAGCAGGTCTGTTACTCAGAAAGCAACACTAAAAAAGGCAGTTTTTCTTCTAGAGAAGAAAATAGCCTGCTGTAGCAGTTTTAAATCCTTGAGGTCATCTGTATTTTCTGAAAACTGTAGGAGTCATGAGATTTAGTCGTTGCACTAAAGTCTTTGTCCATGCATTGTCTTTCTGCTCAGTATTCATTTCTGTGTGTCATTACAGCACACCTGAGACTTAGAAGGGAAATATGATCTGCCTAAGAGTTTATCAAGAATAATAGCAACAAAATTTGGAAGACAGCAAAAAATTTAAAACCATTAATTGAATTTGTAGTCCAAATTCTTTTTAATGTTTTATCTTGTGTCATTTTCCTTACTTCTCAATTATGCTTTTGTGACCAGAAATAACCTTTTGTTCTGCTTTTTATCTGACATTCTGTTTGTGTTAAAAGCTTTTAATTAAATATTAGAACAAATGTGTTAGTAAAGATACAGCTCTTTTCTCCTTAAAAAGTATTGAAACAAATTCTTCATCTTCTGCACCAATTGTAGTCATGCTACAGTGTCCAGTGGGCTTCTTGAGTTCATTAATAGTTCATACAAACTGCCATGGGTTTAAGGAGGGAGCTGTACCACCTACTGGGAGTGAAAGAAAGCTCAACAGTCTTTTGCTGCAATAATTTTGTTATTGGAGAAAGAGAAGGTTGTATCATTTATGCTCTGAGGTACATAGACTGAGGATGCAGTTTGCTAATGTAAGTCTTAGGGGCTGTTTATTAACATACTATAAGCATGTAGTATATGTTCTGCATTTGTTTGTATGCACTTCTGTGTGTTAGTACATTTGTTAGGGAGAAAGAGGAATGCAATTCAGAAAGCATTATTATCATAGACTTGGAATTTGTGTGTTACTTAAAAAACAAAAACCTGAGGTTCTGCAGCTCATTTAACCCAAAACTTTATCATGATGTTATATATGGTCTGTACAGCCAATCTATTATGAGGAGAGTTGTGTTTGGAAAGTTTAAAAATATTTATTGGAAATATTTCCTGTATCTCTACCTAAAAGTGATACATAAAAAGCATCAATTCTGATGTGTCATTGTGATTCTCTCCAGCATTAAAAACTCATGTCTTATTTCTGTGTAACTAGAAAAATGTAATTATGTGAACATGTGATATTTTTATAACCTGTATAATTTTGTAAGCATTACTAATTTTATAGAGATTTTTTTTAGAATATTAGTGTTCATAGCATATACAGGTTAGCTATGGATTTATGTATATATGCTGCATATTTTATTCTAAAGATACCTAGTACCGATAATTTAATCCCTTTGGGGACTACCTCACCCACAGGAGAGGCTGTGGGTGTTACAAAGCTTTTTAAAGTCAGGCAGCAACAGCTGGAGCTACAGTTCTTCTGAAATGCTGAGAAGTTCAGGAGGGCAGAGCTGGAAGTCAATGTGATCCAAGGCAGAGCTGGTACTTCAGCCTGACAAACTAAGCATTTTAGTATTTTATAATAGAATGTTCCAGATGGAGCAAAAATACTGCTGAAGATATGGAGCCTTCCTCGCTGTCTTCAATCAAAACCTCTCAGCATTTTCTGTGCTTTCATTGGAAGAATTTAGGGGATTGTATCCATCAGAAAACTGCTCACCTACTAGCCCTGTGGACTGAATACCACATCTGCCCTATGACAGAGACCATGTACTCATCCTCACTTCACTCCAGCCCATGGCACTGTGCACTGCAAGAGCAGCAATCAGCTCCCAAGAAGATAAAAACACATCTTGGCCAATAGAATGGTGGAGGCCAGGACTTGCAAGCAAAAGACTGGACTGACTGTGGGAAAGGGGAGATGAATGAGGAGATCATGGGAGAAGGTTACATATAGAGTATCAAGGCTAAGATACTGTCCACTGTGTGGTTTGTCCAAGGGATTGGCAGTCCTTCACTGTTCATTCTTCTAGGGCTGATTTCTTTGTAGCTGTTGACTGCATAGATTTTGGTAGAAAAGCTTTAAAGAAATCCTGTTGTGCCTATCATCTTGTATTTAGCTGCCTGTGCAGCGTGACAGTGCAGTATCTTCATTCTAAGCCTTCCCACCTCCAGCTGATGGTACCATTGCCATGTGGCAATAGCTGGTCAAATTCCAGAAGTTCAGAAATTTAGGAAAGAGAACTTTGAAAGTCATGTGCTGGAGTTGCCAGGCAGGTGCTGTTTCCCAGCACTGGGCTGAATATGGCCTTTGGTAGTAAAAGCTTTGCTTCAGAAAAAGCCTGTCCAAGGTGAAGCAGAGAGTGGATGTGTGTGTTGCTTGAAGCAAGTGGACTGAAGTTACCATGAGCGTTCCTGTCTTTATCTCCTTGGCTCACACAATTGAATCTCAGCCTAGGGTGAAACTACCAGAGACTATTAAAAAGCAGCATTTCATACCTCAGCTTGCCATTGTTTTAAATAATTCATTGAATCTGACCTTTCAGAGCAGTACATTGTAGCTAACAGAATGAATATTTAAAAAATGTAAAGAGGAAAAGAATATCAAGGATCAGGAAGGCAATATAAACTATATATATAGCCACAGAAGGTCTGCAATGCTGCCCATTCCTGAAAGTGCCAGTACTTGGACATAATTAAGGAGGAGCAGCAAAACTGATCCCAACGTTGGCCCTTTTATGAGAGGCACAAGGATCTCAGTCTTGTTAGGCTATTGCAGAAGACATCAAGATAGCTTTATTTGTGGACATTTGAACAAGGAATAACTTGGACAGCAAGCACTTCTTCACCTTTTTAGGAAAATGCAGTCCAACACTATGAAACTGCAGCTAGCAACTCAGATGAGACAGTGAGCTGTGGTCATTCATCATAATTTCAAGTCTTTAAATTAAGACCTTTTATCTGTTAGGAAGGATGGATTTTAGCTCAAGCAGAAGTTAAGGCCTTCACGAAACACCTAGCAACTATAGATAGCAGGAGAGTTTGTGTCTTGCAGAAAGTCAGATGTAAGTTGTATGTTGGTCTTCAGACTTAACAGTGCATAGGAGGAGTAACACTGCCCTATCTCACAAGAGCATTATGACTATGAGCAGCCCAGAGAGCCATGCTCAGTTCCTGTGGATCATCAGCCCTTACTGGGAAGGTGTTAACTTTTCCAGCAAGGTGGCAAAGTGAGTAGCCCTATCTTGCTCACTGTCACCCATGCACGTGTTCTGTTTACCTGCACTTAGCATCACACAAGATATCTTTCAAAGCTTCACCCATATCTGGATGTGTTCTGCGAGGGTTTGTTTTGGTTTGGTTTTTGAAGTGCAATGTTGCGCTGGAGCTGGTGAGCCCTTTTTTTGAGTGGAAGTGAAATGCAGTATGATAAGTGGTTAGTTTTCTGATATACAGTGCTGGACATACACAATTTACAGTGTGTTTCCAGCTTTTAGGGTTTTTTTGCATTTGGGTGGGGTTTTATCGCACTAAATGCTTAGAAAAGATCTGTTTTGGCAATTGCAGCTTTGCATATTAAAAAAAAGAAAAAAGAAAAAAAAAGAAAAAAAAGTAGGAAGAAATAATTTGGTCGTGCCATAGTGAGGATATCCAGAGAAGAGCTGGTGAGGGGTTTGGAGTGCATGTCATGAGAGAAGTAGCTGAGGGAGCTGAGATTCTTTAGTCTGGATAAGAGATGGCTAATTGGAGATCTTACTGCTCTCTATGACTACCTGAAATGAGGTTGTAGCGAGGCTGGTATTGGTCTGTTCTCCCAGGAAGCTAGAGATAAGAGGAAATGGGTTTAAGGGGATGCAAGAGGATGCAAGGGGATGTTTAGATTTGACATTAGGAAAAGCTTTACTGAGAGTGGTGAGGCATTGGAACAGGCTGCCCAGGGAGGTGATGCAGGGATGATACCATCCCTGGAGGTGTTTCAGGACATGGTTTAGTGGTCATGGTAGTTAGGTTACAGTTGGACTTGATGGTGTTAAAGGTCTTTTCCAGCCTTAGTCATTCTATGATGATTATGGCATAAGTGATTTAATCTGACAGGATTTACTGATCTAAGGCTTAGGTTTTTTATTCAAGCAACAGTTTATTTACAGTAGGACTTAATTACTCCTAATGTCTTGATTAGAAGGATGACATTTTACAAAAGGTCAGCATGCAGTAGATACTTTAAACAGCTTCTCTACTGCATGTTTTAAAAATGTATTAATATGTTACAATTCATATACTTCACAAAATCATAACTTATGGAGTAAATTTAAATGAACTATTCCAATATGTGCTTGTATAAGTGTTTGATAGATGCTTCTGAGCAGTTAAATTGTCTCGAGCAAAAAATACTGGGATTTTGAATTGTCTGCTGTCTTCATAATACTCTCATTGTGACAGATTATCAGTATCTCCATGAGAGTTTTTCCTTCAAGCTGCTGCTTTAGCATAATTACAGTGCTTTTGCATATATGTCATTAACAATGGGGTTTGGGGGGGGGGAAAGATGCTCTTGTCAAGGCTGTTCGTCTGATGTGTCAAGAATGATAATATGAATTTCCCAGTAGGATAGTGGTTGCTGCTTGTGGTGCACCACCAATACACTGTTTTGTTATTTCAAAGAAGGTAGTGTCATTATAAACATAATTTTTTATGTCTAGCTTAATTTGTAGAGACAAACATCAGTGGCTCTTCAGTCAAAAATATGTTTGTTATGATAGCTGTTTAACAATACTGCATTACTGTAAACAGAGCAACAATACAGAACATTTTACATTTATTAAATATGATGCAGTGATAGTGGTAGTGCTGCCCATTAAACAGCCAAGCACAAATAAAGCAATTCTATAGCTTTGTAAATTAGTAGGTCTTATTTACATGAGATACATGAGGAATTTTTTTTTTTGCAGGCACAGAGGATAATGCCTGTTTTATTTTTTTTTTGTTTAGGGATAGTTCTGAACGTGATTAATATTCTCTAAGTTGAATTTATAAATGATATGCCCATAACTATAAAAGCTAAAATGTACGCCGTCTGAATCTAGAAGTATTTATCTTTTACTTTCTGGGAATAAGTGCCTACTTGTTTAAGGATTTGCTAAGTGGAACATTTGAAGAAAATCCCCTAAAAGTAACAGGAAATGCACTGCTTTGCCACCTATGCTGTTTTCATGGGAAGTACAGAGTTCATCCTCCAGCAAAATGGGTTTCATCCAAAGCCTGCTAAAGACAGGGGAAATATTTTGATGGATTTCCAGGGGATTTGGATCAGGCTGTTTATGGATTACCCCATGGATTACTTGTAGTGGCTTTACTTGTAGCCAGCCAGTTTATTTAAAGTGCAGCTGTCAAATGGTGTAATAACACACTTTAATAAAACATTTGACTATTTGATCTAGGGTAGTTCAAACGGCTTTGTGACATGCCATTCCTAGTGGCTACCTGTGCCAGTCACTACAGATTCCTTTCCCATCACTCTCCCTTATTCTTTCTCTTCATTTCCCCATCATTCTCCTTTCTCTAAAACTGGGTACCTACCAAGGCCTTCCAAAAACTTGATGTGAAAATTAGGTATTTCAAGTTGGCCAAACTCATTTTTAAGGTGATGCTGTATATTGCAAAACAAAACACAGAGGACTGAGACAACTGGAGGAGCTTTTAATGGGTTAGGTCTTCTGATTGTACAAATGACACTAAGTGATGGTTCTAAGGAAATTAGGTTTAAAAATTGTGTGATTGTTTTGTGCCTTAGTAAGATTGACTATGCACTGGCTTACTACCATTTCTTTATTGTGTCACCCTCTGTAGCAGATTCATGTCAGCATCTCAGGGGCAGGGTGCAGAAACACATGGGTGCAGCAGAGATATCTATCATACCTTGCAGTAGGAGCCCTAAACTTTTGCTTTCTAGCTACAACAGTAAAACACCAGTGGATGTTTTTTGAGTAGTTACTGAACAATAGTAGGCAGTTGGAAGTCCTTTCCCTGTATTTCTCTCATGAGTCCCAATGAAACCATTAGGTAATTTTGTTAATGGGTGAAAATCCCAGTCTTGTTTAAGTGGAAGAGCCCAGTCCTGCTGACTGCATAAAGAATCTCTGAAAGAACAAAAATGTTAAAACAGAGGACAACAAGTTTATCATAGCTGGCATCATGGCTTTTAAGTTATGGTAGGCGTTGATACGCTATTATTTAGTGCATGAGTTTGACAGCACTGAGATAAAGTTTCTGATATAAATCAATTAATCTTCTTTTTCCAGTGGCTCTTTTACTATTAAAAGAGGTTAGAGAGGAGGAAAGGGACACTATGCTCAGGAGAGCTGACTTTGCATCTCCTCTGCTACTTCTGTCTTCATTCTCTTCCACACAAGTGTTATGTGTAGTTTAACCATTTATCCAATGGATTTAAGAAGTACATTTATATGCATAATAATATAATTAAAATAAAATGTAATTGCTTTTCATGTTTCTGTTTTTATTTTTCCTTAAGTTATGTGGTTTAATTTTGCAGTCCTTAGTACAGTGTTAAAGATGGAAACTCAAAGCAGGATGAATCAGAAATTACTCCCTATTTCAAATTCTAACCTATTAAAATAGAGCTTAAATAAGTAAAAAAAAAAAAAATATTGTTAACTCATAGCACTCTTCCTTTGAAAAGGAACAAATGTTAACCAGAAACATCAGTACTGTGTGCACTAGGTAACCTCTGAATGTGAGCATTACCACAAGCTTTTTTGAATTAAAGTAGTCACTGGAAGAGGAGTATAAAAATTTAGGAACCACCAGACCAAATTAGATCCAAAGTTCATTCATTTCAGCATTTCATAGCACTATAAGAAAGACATTGAGGTCCTGGAGGAGGTCCAAAGAAGCCCAAAAAAGCTGGTGAATGATGTGGAGAATGGGTCTTATGGGGACCACCTGAAGGAATTGGCGTTCTTAAGTGTAGAGGAGACTGAGAGGAGACCTCATTGCTCTCTACAACTACCTGAAAGGAGGTTGTATCAAGGTAGGTGTTGGTCTCTTCTGCCTAGTAACAAGTGATAGGATGAGAGGAAATGGTCTCAAGTTGCACCAGGGGAGATTTATGTTAGAAGAAACTTCTTCACTGAAAGGGTTAACAAACACTGGATTAGGCTCCCCTGGGAGGTGGTTGAATCATCCTCCCTAGAGGTGTTTAAAAACTGCATAGATTGTGGTGCTAAGGGGCATGGTTTAGTACTAGGCAAAGTTAGATAATGGTTGGGCTTTTCCAATTGAAACAATTCTATGATTCTATGATATAACTAGTTCCAGTTGTTTCAGATGAAAGTCAAAGATGACAATGATTTGTTCACAGAATATTCTGTCTTAAGGAAGATCTATTTCTACAACCTTTTTAGTTAGAAAAACCCATAATCACTTTTTTCTTCTTTTAATTTTTCTACATATTGCCTAACAGTCCTGAACACACTTGGAAAAATTTGTTTATTTGTTTGTTTGTTTGTGTATTTCACTTTAAAAGGAGTACAATGGGAACCTACAGTTTCACAAAATCACAAAATGTTAAGGATTGAAAGCAACCTCAAAAGATCATCTAGCTCAATTCCCCTGCCAGGGGAGGATAACCTAGAGTAGGTCACAGAGGAATGCATCCAGGTGGGTTTTGAATGTCTCCAAGAGAAGGAGACTCCACAACCTCTCTGGACAGCCTGTTCCAGTATTCTGTCACCCTCAGCATGAAAAAGTTTTTCTATATGTTCATGTCGGACCTCCTGTGCTCCAGATTGCATCTGTTTGCCCTTTGTCCTATCATTTGATGTCACTCCTCAGTCTGGTCTTCTCCAGGCTAAAAATCCCCAGCTCCCTCAGCCTTTCTTGTCAGGGAGATGTTCCATTCCCTTAATTATCTTTCTGCCTCTTGCTGGACTTTCAAGCAGTTCCTGTTTTCCTTTCTTCTCTCCAACACATTTACATGATTTACACATAATTTGCAATGCTATCTTCCCCCCATTGGCTGCACATGTAATCAAAAACCTTCTTAATGAATTTATATAATATGGGCTCTTCAAGTGGAAAAAGTAGATTTATCACTGTCTTGCCCTTTACCTTACATCTTCCCTATTGTAGTACGTAAATATGACTCTGAATGTGGATCTCACCCTTATTCTGCAAAGGGAAGGGACTCATATTGGCAGGGTGGTATAATTTTCCAAGTTACTTCTTAGGAATGTGTGAACTGACAAGCAGTAAGTGGCATCTGAAGGAGCTGGGATATTCCCCAGCCTGTGACACAGAAAGAAGCGATCTCAGGTTGAAAAAAGGACTTCTTTTGTCCTTGCTCCTCATGGTGAGCTCATGAGGCAGCCGAAGCACCCTGCCACTCCTTTCATCTTCCTTCCCAAAAGCCAGCCATTGGGGAGCAAGATAAAAGGAGTGGCAGGTCTAAAGTCAGCATAACATTGCTGGAGAGATCTTTCAGCATCTGCAGTGGCTGGCTTTCTGTAACTGATGAATTTGTTGTGCAAACCTTCAAAACGTGTGTGCCCTTTGGGACACCTGGATTTTTTTGCCAGATTTTTTTCAGATGTAAAACATCTGAAAGTGTCAGCACTGGAAGTACAACGTCACCACCACATTTGAAAAAAATGAGGTTTATCAGAGTGCATTAATGACACTGGCAATAGCAGCATACAGAACATCAAAGCAAAAGTTAGATATTTGGCCTGAGAGGATGAAGCAAAGAATTATAAGAGTACATAGTTTCTAATTGCATTTAAGAATGCCAATAACATATAGTTCAAATGATGAATGATATTCAAATGATGATTTTGAGAGGCAGAGATCTCCCTCATATATGGCCTTCCTGAAATTTCTCTTCTAGAGATTGGATCTTCTTAGGAGCCACAAGAAAGGTATGAATTTTTAACGTTTCTCAGCATGCTGCAGCTGGGAGGAAAGCAAACTAAATAAATCCTCTGAAAGCTCTCTGATCTCCCTCCTCCACTTTTCATTTTAATGATTAGCTTTGAGAATCTGATTCTGTAAGAATGCTTCTCTAGCCTGCCTCTTTTCTTTATACAGAGATTGTGTGGTGGCTCATCCTTTGTGGACTAAGAGCTCATGCCCTAAGCATGTTACTCTTTTAGCAACACTGAAATGCAAAACGTCAGAATTGGATGAAATTAGGCAATGAAAAGTATACTGATTTTTTTTTTTTTATAATTAACATGTTGAGGATTTGCAAGATTTGAGATTTTTAATAGTTGGATCATTTCCTGTGGAGTCACATAAACTCTTTTTCTTTTTTTTTTAATTCTTTTGCCATACATGGTATGAATAATTAGTGAAATGCACCTGATTAGTGTGGTATATAGTTTGGGTTGCAGGTGATAAAAATGTATTATCAGTAACTATATTGATGAAGTATCAGATAAGTTCTGTGACCTATCTGTTTAGATCTTGTTCTTGCTCTCTTCCACTTTTTGCTGACAGATTCAACCTGAAGGCCAAAATCATGCATGCCAATGGACTCTTAATTATTCTTCTCACTTACTTTTATGTGAAAAACCACTGACCTGTAGATGTGGAGAAACTGCCAGCCAATACTCATAATCTAGCACTTTGCATTGGCATTAAATGCAATTTTAAAATAATGGTATAATTTGCTTTTTAAAAATCACATTTGCAGTCTAATTAGACTCCAGAGAGTCTCCAGGTTGCCCAGAAAAAACGCTGTTTGGCTACATGATGAAGATTAGTATGTCCACTGGAACATAGGAGATGTTAATGGTGATTTCTGTCAGACTCAATTTTGACAAGTCTATTTTTAATCTTGCAGTTTGACATATAGCCTTTAAAGAACGTGTGTCCTTTGCATGCAAAATCCTCTGTTATGTCTGCTTTGAGAACTGAATTTTAATCCCCATCTTTGAAACAAGGAATTTACTCTTGTGCAGATAGATCTTTGTCATTGGGTACAAATGAAGAAGATAAGACCTTTGAAGTTTGGAGGTTTTTTTATGCTTATCTCATGACTACAGCTGAAGTGAGGAATGTCTGTGGCACCTAACAACTTCATCAACTAGCTTTAAATGAACGTCCTCAATATACTAACGATGAAGCAGAAGTATAAGCTTCTCAAGAGAAGTGTGGGATGTTCACCCAAAAGAACTGCAAACTCCTAAAGTTATTCTCTATAGGAATCATTTTATAGAAAGGAAATTTTTATATTGTGTGTGTTTTGGACTCGCTGGTGTTGTTCTGTTTGCTTATATGGAGACAGTTTTATCCAGCATCCTTGAACTGGCTCAGACTAGAAGAGCCAGCCCTGCAGCGTTCAAAGTCAGGTGGTAGAGTTGAGATGCCTAAAAACACCGTATGCAGCCCGCAGAGCACCCTGCTGGTCTGTGCATGTGATGGGCCTGGGTAATTTTTGAATAGTAAAACTTCTCCCATACCTGCTTGAAAATTCACCTCCATGACACCCAGCTGTTTACACTGGGCCGTTAGCTCAAGCCGGTTGCCTGTAGTCGTGCTGAAAATGGGAGAAACAATTTGCAGCTGTCCCTCTGATTACAGAAAGAGTCTAGAGAAGTCCTTTAAGCTGTGGTACCTCAAACTGTTAGACAGCCTGAGGTGAGTCTTGCTGCTGAAGTTCTGTTAGGATGGGCGTTGGGGGTGTTGGCTGGATTGACCCTCTCAGCTGCAGTCTCTCACCTCGACCCATCTGCAATTCACAGGCGAGCGTCCCTGCGCTCTGTCCGAGGAACCTGTCATCAGTGAGGACAGCCAATGCTGACAGCACTGGGTTTTGCCCAGAGGAGATGTTATTGACAAGTTGATTCAGAGCTGCAGCTAAAGGCAGCAGTGGCAGTGTGTCCTCACCCCTGTCGTATAGTGGCTTGTGCTTAGAGAGGACCTGCCAAATACAGCAGAGCAGATACGATGGGAGCAGAGGGTGTGGCCTTCCCGGGGCACTCCCTATGCCGAAGCATGGTGTGATCCCTCCCCAGCACCATGGGTCTCAAGCCCTTCTGAGCAGGCTGGCACAGCTCCAGCATGTCCTGCTGTCTACCCCAAGGCCTGGCACTCCCCAGGGAAACAGCAGTGCCCTGCCAGGTCATGGGGAGTGTAAATCTAGCTAAAATATTACAAATATACTGAACAGATTATTTAGAAAATGCCTAAAAAATTAATTTAGCAAGTTGTGTGAACTTAGTCCTTTCTTCTTTTTTTCCTCATACCAATATCTATATCTTCCCTCCTACCACCTTCTGACTGCAGCTATGTGGTGAAATATGTATTCGCCTCCTCTGTGAGCAGCTTCCTCCCTTCCCCCTTGCTGTTTTCCTAAAGAGCAGGGAGACGTTTTACTGTTCTCCTCTTCAGTCCTGACTGCTACCCACAGCTTCTAAGGAGCAGGGGAGAACAGTGATAAAACTGGTTATTTTCGCTCTTTTTTTTCCCCCTGCAGCACAGAGCGTGGCGGTGCTGCAGAGGCGGTGGGCTGGGGCTGGCCTGAATGCAGCACGTGTACCAACCGTATCCCTGAGTGAACTTTTAATCCAGCTGATACCAGTAACGAAGCACCGGCTCCACTCTGCAAAATGTGGGCGTTTTTTGGGGGGTGTAACTGATATTGAAGAGAGTGGCATCGTATTTTTACTGCTGTTGTTCCCCGTTGTATCTAGACTAAAGCTCATAGTGGTATGTCCAACTGCACTGCAATTATATCTTCAGTTTCTGTGTGCATAGAAGAATGCAACCGTTCAGCGTTTTATGCAGGGTTTGCATCTGCAGGGTAATTTTCTTCTTCTCTTTTCAAACGTTCTTTTGTCCCCTATATTTTACAATATTACTGCATTTATCAAGGAAGAATGTCTGCTTAAGCATAATTTAAGTTTTATCTTAAGGATAACATTTACATGCAGCATGCCTTTCACATAATCACAGGATGTTAGGGTTTGGAAGGGACCTTGGAAGATCATCTAGTCCTGTCCCCCTGTCAGAGCAGTATCACCTGTACTAGATCACAGAGGAATGAATCCAGGCAGGTTTAAGAGTATCTCCAGAGAGAGAAACCTCACGACTTAACCTGGGCAGCCTGTTCTAGTGTTGTAACTTTCCAGTGAGACTTGTATTAGTGATTCTTTGTCCTGAGGAAAATGTAAAAGAAATTATGTAGTTCTAGTAATGCAAAAATGGGGAAAAAAAAAATCTAACAGTGTAAACACATTATTATAAGTTAAAGAACATGAATATTTAGATCTTGGAAATGAAAATTAACAATATGATTTTGAAAGGTTTAATTAGAATAGATTTTAAAAGTTGATCTTACTTCTTTTAGCACAATAAACAAACAAACAAACAAATAAATAAATAAAAGTTGAACCTTTGACTGTTAAAATTATTAAAATGTGGCAGAACTTTTCAATAACTAATGCAATGTAACAGAAGCAAGTTGTTAATTGGCCAGCAACCGTTCTGACTCAATTCCTTCTTCTATCAGTCTGTATCTTCAATATATTGAATAATGTGTGGAAACACAAATATAGCCAAATAGCCATAAAGCTTGCACATTGGGACTGCTGCTGTCTGAATTACTGTGCCACATGCATGGTAGTTTTAGAAGAGTAGCCTCTTTGGCTGCCCATCCAAGTCATTATAAAATCCCATTTGCCATCGTTTAAACTGCTTCAGTGGCACATGGATGTGTATTTGGCATCTGAACAACCAATTTTCTATTCCAGACGCAGTAAGCAAAAGTCGTTCTGTGTTAGTCTCTGCTGCTTAGCATCCATCAATAGTCTAACCTTGCAGATGCAATAGTATGCCCCACAAAACTCAAGCCACAGACTGCCAAAACTTTTCTTAGCGAGGAATTTAATGAATCTTATGTTGTTGGAACATTTATTTCTTAAAATTATTTCTGTCAATCTTTAATTATCTAAAACATTACAGCAATGTATTCCATAACAAAAAGTATAGATGCTCTTAGACTGGATGAGGTAGTCTGGTTAAAAAAAAAAAAACCACAAAAAACAAAACAAACCCAAATAATACTTAAAAGCAGAAAGAATAGTGTTTAGGCTTCTGAAAGAATAATGTCATTTACCCCTTGAATGAATGTGGGTTTTGTAAGGAACAATAATAAAGAAAATAATATTGCACTGAGAAGACTATATTACAGAGTGCTTGAAAATACAGCATTCTTCAGAACTGAAGAGCTTTATCTCATACTTAATGCATCTTCTTAGTTTCCTTTTCTTTATTGACTGAATTAGTTACAGCTAAAGCCTGGGAAGGACTTCCAACACAAAGTAGCCATAAGTGAATGTTACACATTATTAATGAAAACTCCCTAAAACAAGATGCTCTTAAAAGATTTAGTATTTAATCAGCAAAGTTGGTCTAATGTTCTGCTATTTTAAAAACATTAATGAAAAGAAAAATTGGAGTGAAGAATGTATGTGAATGCCTGATCTTTCGTTACCACGTATGCAGTGCCCTAACCTCAAAGTGAAAATGTCAGCACCGTATAGATTATGAATAGCAGCTGTAATGATTTTTTCATGCTTCAGTACAATTGAAAATGAGGCTTTGATCATAAAAGATTATGTCTAATTTGTCACATACTTTAAGATTTTTTTAGTTTTCACTTATCTTTCCTAATCTTTAATGTGTAATTCCCATAGATCTCTTTTGCAATCTTACCGGTACAGGCATCAGTCCTCTGCAGTTTCTGACATTTTTTAACTACCTTTTATTTCGCTTCCGTATGTCTAATTTGAAATGTGATTTTAGAGTATGTAATTTCCTTCTATCTCAGCAAGGAACAGCAGGTTAGTACCAGTGTTTATTTTGATTCATTACAGTAATTATTTATTCAAGGTGTTTGGCATTAGAGAATGCCTTTTATTAAATTAGTCTTAGTGTTGATTTCTTAAACTGCCATGCTACCTAGATTCCCCAAATTTCAGTATGCAAAATGCTGCACTGCTATATTCAGCAAATCTACTCTCTGTATATCCACCTATGACAAAAGTCAGAGTAGAGGGAAACTGCTGGGACAATGGGAGCATTGATGAAACAATGTTTGCATTATATTAATAACATTGTATCAACTTCCTAACTTTCAGCCATACTTGTTAGGCAAAGAAGAGCTCTGCTAGAAGCAGGGTTTTTTTTTCTGTGGAATGCAGCAGCATCTCGTTGCTTGTTAACAAAACCTGTGACCATCACAGCAAGCACATTGCCCTTCACATCCTTTCATGTCATCGTGGTCATGCACAGTCACTTGTTAGACCAGCTCTGGTTTCATGGTTTGTGGTAGCAGAGCTGCACCTTTCTTGTTCAATCACCAGTGCAGTCTTAATCTGAGCATAGAGTTCCATTTCTGTGAAATTAGCCATAAGACATACCATGAGGTTTTTATTGACTTTTGTGCTAACTTTATGGCATTTGCTGATTAAATGACAATACCTACCCCTGTATAAAATCAATTTTATTGAAGTTTCTGAGCATGCTAGTACTGATAGAGACATTTCACAAACTGTTTCAGAGCTATGCAGCACACAGCCACAGTTTTTTAAGACTGGTACTGGAAAGCTGATCAAACCATCACCATAGCTGTTGGTCTTTTGTTACTGATCTTTTCCCCAATACTGTGTGACTATTCAAAGAATTATTATTTCTGTCTCTCTCTTTTTCCTTTTTTCCACACTGTCAAGATGTCCTCATCTAAAGCACACTGCTCCGACACTTGACACAAAAAGAAGTAGCCCAGTATCAATGAAAGCAAAACTTTGACTTCCCATGGGGCATGGAAGTCTGCAAGCAGACTCAAGGGGAAAAAAAAAAAAAAAAAAAAAAAAAAAAAAGGAGTGATTGTTATTTTCTGACATAAAGTCATCAAAACCAGACAGTAAAAATAAACCATTAGAACAGGGTATTTCTATGTTGTGGGTTTTTTTGAAAGAAAAATAAAAGAAACCAGCAAGGTTTCATTATGTGAATATCAGCATTACATTTGTGCTCTGAAACATCTTTTTCAATTGATAGATCTTATTAATCTGTCTTCTGCACTGAGACAAGTGAACGGAATAACACCAAGTTTTAGACCTCATCATTGCCTCCAGTTCTTTAATCTTCATTAGTTTATCTATTTCCCACTACTTTATCTGTTTCCACTATTGAAGTAGCTATGGGACTATGTCTAAACAGTCACTGGAATTTTGGTAGAGCCCAAAAAAAGCTTCTCTTAATCTAATTCAGATAATATAGAGGAACATGTGAGACCTGTACAGAAAAGAACTCAAGTTTTCTTTCCTTTTCCCAGGTAAATGAACTCGGAATCCAGTTTGAACATCCAGATATATTAACAAAATTTTTGAGAATTAGAAGAATTTTATAATTACATTCAACAGTTTTCAAATTAGGTTTTGCTGTGACTATGTATGCAACTGTAACAAAGTCATGATGGCTTGATTTTGGAAGGATGAATTTAAGAAATCACAAAACAACCATAAAAGTTGTAATAATTACTGCTAGGTCTCTGGTGGCTGCACCAAAGGATGCTACTGTTTCCAAGTATTATCCTTTGTGTCAGCATTGGCTTGGATTTTGTTGAATGGTTAGAATTTACAGTGTTGTGCATTTTGTTGTACAACCTTGATGTTTCGGTACAGGCCAGATTCCTGGAAGTCCTCATTAAGTATGTTAGTGCGAAAGATAAGTGATCCCATGTTGATTGCATGGCTGTAGCATTCCTGAGCAGAGTGTGCAGTGAGTGAGTAGCTATTGCACGTCTGCCAGCTTCTGCGGAATGGGAAAGCAGAATTGCACTTACTCGGAACTGCAGCTCCCTTAGAAACCCTTTTTGAAAGGGCTCACTCAAAATGCCCACAGAAGTGCCATTTAAAAGTCATTGCAGTCTGATAGAAAGAATATAGCCTGAAGAGCAGAGATTTTCAGGAGGGTAGAACTGTCCTTTCCATTGCAAGACCCTATTCTGTAAATATTTTACTTTGGTAGTATTGGATGGTATCTCTATAGCACCATTCCTAAGGTTGTCTTGTTATTAAACATTTTGGGGTTGGCCTTTATTGTGCTTTGTTCATCACACTTTGAAAATTAACATTTCCTCAGAGCTTCTGAGGCTTTTGCAGTTAATGATAGGAAAACTAGCAGTGAAATGCTGCCCTGGATGAGAGACCTGAGGGACCAATACTATCCTGATTTATCTGTCTTTGAGCCTTTAAAACTGATGTGCAGAAAGTCTAATTAGAAGAGGACAGCTGAACAATTAATTAATAGGGGACCAAGTGCCACATTTTTTTGCCTTGGCAGTATAGCATCTTCATGCAGCGTGAAGTAATTTATGCTGTGATCGTGTGGCAGTAGCATGCGAACAGTGAGACTTGGTGAAAGTCTCAGTCCATCAGATACACATGCATGCCCATCTGGCTCTCAGTTTTCACATGGGCCAAAAGTAGATACTGATTCTGTTAGGGTAGACAACTCCGTGTTAGTAACTCCTGTACAACCTCGACTCCATCTTGAGATTTAACTCAGTGTTCTCTCAGGAGCTGAGGGAGACTGTCATGGATATGTGTAAATAGGAAAATGATTGTTTAAGGAAGGCAGCCCAGTCAATGCAGTGTTTTCTGTGGATTGCTGGTACTGAGTTGCATTCCAGAATAAACTGAATGCTGATGTAATAAGAAGGAGCTGGTGAGTCACTGTCTTGTAAAGGACTGCAGGCAACATTGCTCAGCAGCTAGCATAACCAAGTGCCCCACCAAGGCCTTCTTGTACATCACACACAGGTACTTATTTGACTAACATTTTGGTAACTCAGTTACCAAAGCTTGAAGCTAAGAATCTAAGCAGCTGGACATCTTTGGGTATTTGTACAGGGGAGGATTTTATTTAGCTAGGGGTAACTTCTCATTTTCATAAAGCAGTGAAATTCAAGAACAACCTCGTTATAGGGCTCTCCTGGCCACAGAGGTAATAAAAGAGAAAAGAGATTAAATTTGTTAAATGTGAAAGCTTAACACATGGGCAGTCGTAGAGAATGGGAGAAATTTTTTTCATCTCAAATGGCATCTCCTGTATGAAAGCCCACCAGTGTGCCACAGCCTTGGATCTAAAGGGGCTACTTCTAACAGAGGAAGCGAGTGTAATTCAGATAGTGCTGATATGCTTGCTTCTTGGCCCTATGGAGCCTGCCAACAAGGGTTCCAATTAGTGCCAACTGCAGACCATGACAATTTTATAGATTGACTTTCACACCATGCCAGACCTTTAAAAGAATGAAAAACATTTATATAAAACACAGTTTGCTTTGAGAATAATTTTCTGTATGCTATTACTGAAGTTATTCATGTTCGAGTCAGAGTATCTTTTCTCGCAGCTGTGTTTCTGCTGCTGTTTGATCCTGTGGTGGAGAAATAATCCTGTCCTTATATTTTTTATGCTTTAAGTGGCAGTGGTAATTTCAGGCATCCATTACTGGCACCATTTTTAGGGCTGGGAAAAATTGAGCAGAATTCCTGTAAAATTCCCAGATTCTTGTGTGGATTGCTCCTCCTGTTGCAAGTCCTCACATATTTAATGACAGAGTTGAATGTTAAGCACATTGTAAAGCAGCAGGGCTATTTAAATTAAACTATAGGATTCCAGGAGTTCACGATTTCAAGCTGCTTATTTTACAGCATTGACAGTGAGACTAAGGGTAGGTAATACCATTAACAGCAGTGGAAGAAGCAGTCACTGTCTTTCCAAATGTGAGAATAATTACTTTGACTTCTGAAACCAGAGATTCCAACACTCCCTCACTGTCTCCAAACCTGAAACCTAAACACCATGGTCTTTTTGTTCTCTGCTCTAATGTCCTGGATGAAAACAGCATCTAATCTGATGCTCCAATATATCTCAGGTTGCTCCTCATGTATTATCCTGCCAAAGCAAGACCTTGGCCTCACATCCCGTTTTCTGTATCTATATACCATGCAATGTCGCCACTCCACTCCAAACTGGGACCTCATACCGTATGTGGTAGTATACCTTATTTTATGAGCTTCTTGACACGTTTCTTGCCTCTTGCACTCCTGCAACTGTCATATTAGATGGAGTTTGGGCTGTAGTGCCATGCATGGTATAACCTGCCTTATGTACATAACGTGATTACAGGAATGCCTATCCCTAGCTGTGTGCAGGATCCTCAGAGAGACTTCTCAGAGGTCAATGCAGCCAGACCTACAGGCAGAAACTGAAATCCCTGCCATACTTCAAAGAATTCTTGTGCCACATGTTGCACATCCCTTGAGAAGGTATAATTTTCTGTGTTTCTCTTAAAGTTGTGTGGAAAATATCCTTCTCCTGTTCCTGGAAAGGATGGATTCTGCACCTATTGCTAAAACAGCATTCTTCTATGGGTAGATGTAAACAAGGGACTGGAAACAATCTGCCCGCAGTATCATGGCTTCCAGGCTGGTTTGATCTATTGTACATCTCAGTTAGCAGCTACTGAGCCAGTTAGAGGCTACTGAGTCATGGAAATGTTGTCTGTTGTTTGTGAGGCAGTATTGCCTTTAAAAATGGAGCTCCACACACCGTGGCTTTTATTAGAGGAGTTCTCCAATGCAGAGAAGTTGAACTGTGTGGGCATCTGGCTTGTGCATTCATGTTTGCATAGCACTGCTTCTGTGACAAAAATAGCCTTGGGCAAATGCATGATCTTCTTAAAGCCTCCCTCCCTCTGTCCCTCCACATTATTTTAGGGGTGTCAGTAAATGCTGAGTTTGTCCTCTAGCTTATCACCTAGTCTATTCTGGCAGGTTGACATCACTACAGGACCTGGAGAGGCACACTGTGGAGGAGGGCTGTGTGATAATAGCAGAGGATAAGGCAACATTGGGTTAAAATGGCTCTGCTCTGTCTCACCAAGATTTCTCTGGAAGATGTCTCTGACTCTGGAAATAAATCTAGGCATATCTCTGGGGCAAACTGTTCTTTTCCACATGTCATGATAAAAGTGTGGAGATGTGAAATTTGGAGCTTGCCTAGGTGAAGATAACTGCTGTGGAACAGATTTTATGTAAAAATGTATATACAGCTCAAATCAAAATGATCCTTTCAAAATAATTCAAAATGTACTACAATAGAGTGACTTTGCAAACTCTTTGTTCATTATTACCACCTTAATCTTCATAATAAAGAAAGACATTCAGTTGCTGAAAGATTTTTCTCTAGCCTAGATGCTAGAATTTGAAGATGAGATCCGCTTTCCTTAGCTTTGAATAGGGCATTTAAGGTAACCTGTTACATTTTGTAGTTTGTTTCTGACCCACTAATTTGCATTTCCTTACTTCAAAAATGTAGTGTGAAGTATACTGCAAATCATGGCATCGCACTCCATAATTGTGAATTTCAGACTTTTCTCATCAATAGTGAGACCCAAAGTAAAACATAGGATCTTGAAATAGCAAAGAACAAAGTATTTCAGAATGAGGGTTTTAGAATTTGATGTTCATTGTGAGTGAAACAGAAATAAGTTATGGTTAAGAGAAAGATTTTTCTTAATTACATTCCCTGTAAAAGATATTATTATTTATTATATGTCAGTTCCTAATTTGTTCATCTTCACTGGGAGAGAAACCTAGTTCTGTTCTAGTACGTAATACTGCTAAAAGCTTTCAAATAGACAACAAATTTCCATTCTCAGATCTTAAGAGTGAGTACAGACAATATATATACTTCATTATATATTATTATATATACTTTATTCATATAATTGAGTACTGAATTCAATTTTGGGCTCCCCAGTTTAAGAGTGACGGGGATCTGCTGGAGAAGAGGGTCCAGCAGAGGTCTACAAGCATGACTGGGGACTGGAGCACTGCCTTGTGAGAAGTGGCTGAGGGACCTGGGACTTTTTAGTCTGGAGAAGACTGAGAGGGGATTTAATAAATGTTTATAAATATCTGAGGGCTGGGTGTCAGGAGGGGGAGGACAGGCTCTTCTCACTTGTTCACTGTTATAGGACAAGGAGCAATGCGTGTAAGTTGCATCACAAGAGGTTCCATCTCAACACAAGGGGGAACTTCTTTACTGTAAGGGTCACAGAACACTGGAACAGGTTCCCCAGGTCGTGGAGTCGCCTCCTCTGGAGACTTTCAAGGCCTGTATGGATGCATTCCTCTGTGATCTGAGCTAGATGGTACGGCCCTCCTCTGGCAGGGGGGTTGGACTCAATGATCTCTTTGGGTCCATTCCAACCCCTGACATCCTGTGATCCTGTGATCTCCTGTATTTGCTATAGGACAATATAAGCAAACAACAGAGCTATTTATTCCATACAGCTCAGGTACTGGGAGGTCCCCCATATCACTCGTCTACGCCTCACATCCCTTACTGTCTTCCACGTAGAAGAAAGCAGAAGAAAGACTGTGATTTCCTTCCACACATTCAGAAATTAAGTCAATGGCTGGCATTGTAGCTGAATGTTAATGTCTCATGTGGCACAAGATGTGTGATACTTAGTAATACAACTTTAACCTTTATAATGTGCCACGATTTAATTCTCAAGTCATCTATATTCTCCCCTCATCACAGCCTAAGTAGCTGTAAGGAGGAGGGAGAATGGACAAACAGTCAGCACACAGGGCACAGGAAAGGACAGAGAGATGAATCACTGAAATTCATATCGAATTTTAGCCTTGTTCTCAACATTTGATTCTAATGTCAGGAAATGAAAAAATCATGATGATATTTTATTGTAGTGTTGGTGTTAGCTTTTCAGATGGCAAAGCACCCAGAAAGGCTGCAGCTGTTGTTGAAGCTTAGGGTTGCTCTGAAAGAGTATGTAGATTATAAGGGACATAATTAGGTTGTGGTTAAGTGAGTATGAAAGGTAACAAAAGTTGTAATATATAGTCTTTTTATTTTTCATATGATTCTTTTTTTTTTTGAGTAGTCGCTTTCTTAAAGGAGGATAAATTAAGACTGCAATTGACTTTTCAGTCATGGCTTCTGTCTTTCAGAATGTGTTTAAAAGTAGCTCACATTTAAGCATGTTGATGGACCTAGATTGTGTAACGTAATCAAAACTCTTTATGTGTTCTGCTGTCACATATGGACATTTGTATGTAAACATACATTTAAGCTATAAAAGTTACAGACCACAGGACATGATGAGTGATTCCATTGTTTTTCCATTACTGTGATATATACGATGTATGGTACAGCTGACATTCTCTCATGCTGTGCAAAGCTTATAATTTAGATATATTGGATTTACATTACACATCTCTTATCTATGTTTTGATGTGTTGTGGTATGATGTTTCCTCATCACAAGTTGAGGAATTTTAAAAATGAGAATGACTGAGTACTACAGATCAAAAAGCTGATAACTAAATATTTATTTCTTTTGTAACTGTGCTACATGTTTTACAGAGAATGTTTCCTCTGATGATGAGGGAACTGTATGTGGTGCTGCACACCTGCTTTGTGTATGTGTAACATGCTTCATTTGGCCTTATTATAGTCTCAAATAGTGAATGAATGATCCAGGGTCTAGCATCCTTCCAGTGAAAGTGATTATCCTTTAACAATGTCTTGTCTCCAGAATAAATGTTTTAAGCTTTTAGTTTAAGAAATGCTGTTGTTAGTCTAGGGTGAATCTTGCCTACACTGGGACCTGGACTTTCTTTAATCGAAGAATAACAAAAAGCTGGAAAATAATTTAAAGAATAGCTGATCTTTTTTAAAGGCAACTCTCTAAGATAGCTGGACCACAGGAGGTGGTAAGCATGATGCATGAGAAATATAAATTAGTAGATTGAAAGTAATTAAAGAGGTAATTTGGACACGGAGTGTTTGTCCCAGGGCTGCAGTTTGTCCTGCAGTTAAAAACTGTGGGCTTTTCTATCTACCCATATGCCTACATTAATACTGCTGGGACAAATTAGATGGATGGGGATAGCATAGATGTGGCTGTGAGATTCTTGAAGGAAATTGCACTTCTTAGCATACATTTTCAGATTCCCTAAATTGTGCTAAGCAGAGGAGTAAAAAAAAAAAAAAATAGAGAGAGAATCCTGTTGTTAGCTAAAACACAGTGCAGATTGTTTTTTAAAAACTATAAGATATAAAATAATAAAGAGCAATCGTGGAGATTTCCAAAACCATCAGTCAATTTTCAGATATATGAACGCTGTAAATAAAAGCTATTTCATGATTGTGTAAAGATTCCTGGAACACTTTTTATTGAAATGAAAAATAATAGTGGGAGATTCCTTAAAGCAGTAATAATTATATCTAAATGGGATACAATTATGCTGGTTTGTGGCAAAGTATTTAATTTTTGCTGCATATAACTCGTTACTCTTTTCAGCATTCTAACTTAAATTTACTTCTGTTTATTCCGAGCAGAGACAAGCAACCAAAGCCTTCAGTTCCTCCTTTTCAAAAATCCTGCTATACTCTTTTAGTGTAATGATGTGAATATCTAATAAGAGGAATAAATATTGGAACTTAACAAGCTTTTCTGTAGTTAGGGGTTGCTTGAGCAGACCTTATATCCCTCATAAGTGATAGTTGTGTCAGAAGCAGAATTTGCTATCTCAGCTGGCCTTCAGAGATGTGTTGGTTTTATCAAAAATAGCCTGATGTCCCAGTCCAGTTTTCTGACCAGGTCTTCAGTCTCTTGTGTATTTTCTTTGTGTTTTGGTTTTATAATTTGTGTATCAGTGGTGTGAGTATGCATATCAGGTGACATTGTATCAGAGCAACATGGTGTGATTTATTTTAGTTAATTCTGCTGAGGAGGCCAGGCATGCCAAATCAGTTGCACTTCAGAGTAAGCCAAGCAATAAATTCATAAATAAACATCCAATTGAGTTTGAAAGTAGTAAAACCAACATAAAATCAACTCCATCTCAACAAAATGGCAAGAGACATTTTTTATGGCTAATACTGCCCTCACAAACTACCTGACCAACACTGTAATATGAGAGGTATGGACTCTTACTGGTTTCATCATCCTTTGTCTTCCATTTTACCTTTACTTTTCCCCAGTTAATCCACCTTCCCTAACTGCCCACCCATATTCAAAATACATATTTGTCATTTTTCTACACAACTCAATCATGTCAAGATTGCTAATAATTTATTCTCTTTATCCTGTAAATCAGTTGCATTTTTTCAGACTTGCTTGTATTTATTTTCATTTATTAGTTTCATCCTAAAGAAGTGGTATCTTATTTTGAAGAAAAACATTTCTTTAGCAATCTTGTAAAAGCATAAAATTTCTAAAGGTGTTATTCATCACATACTAATCTTCTTCCAGGCATTTAAAAAGGTGAGCTAGAGAAGAAATAGGTAATAAATTTTTTCTTGTTTTTTGTTTCAAAAACACTGCTATCTTCAGATAAAATTGGCATTAAGTGTCCAAGAGCTGTTTGGTGACCTGCACTTGCAAAGTATGGGAGAGAAAGTAATGGTCTGTAGATGCTGAACTGATAGGATTAATGAAATGTTATTACGTTTTTGCTGGATACAAGCATTATTGCAGCAAGCAAGTTTCTGTTGAAGCAAATATTTCATAGTATAAACTGTAAAGTCAAGTCAGTTCAATTTGTTAAGTCAGTTCAATTTGTTAAGTTGGGAAAACTTATTTTTTTATTATCCATTGTTATTTTGGCATTTCTGTAATTCTCTGCTATGTAATTGTAATAAACATTTTGCCATGTTACTCAAGTTTTCTCCATTAAAAAGAAAAGCTGGTTATCTGTACTGAATAAAAATATGAATATTTACTTAATTTTACCTTTCTATTCATTTTATAGAAGCTGCAAAGAATCTATCCTCCTTACTGTTGTTCAACCTTACCCTGTAAGTATTGTCAGTTTTTTTCTGAATTAGTTTCCTAGCAACATAGCAGCTTTTTTTTTCCTTCCTGCTTATATTCTGTCTGTGTCTCTACCTTATCTGTGCAATAAAAAGAAATAAGTGAGATAAGGGCTGTGTCTCTTAAAGGTGATGTTTAAGACTGTGTTACTGTGTCCTGCACTCAAAGACTGCATTAGCAAGTTAAATAATAATAGTATCTTTAGACTCATAGGTGAAGCAGAACACTGAATTCTGCTTCGATTTTTGATCTGTTGCAGCTCTTGTTTTTTTGGTTTTTTTCTTGATTCTGCCTCAGTCCCACAGAGTTACACTGCTGTCTCAAACCAGCTGTACCTTATGAAAGGGAGAGCTCTGTCTGCATCTCCAGTGCTGGGCGTGTGGAGGTGAGAGACAGAGAGAGATTGTGTGAGGCTGGCTTGAAGGGACTGGGGGAAACTGCAGCCCACCTTGGATCTGACTGATTCAATGTTTATTTTTACCTTGCTCAATGAATTGTGGGAGTGGGTTTACAACATGTCAGCTCAAATCCATCTTCCATGATAAAGGAGAGAAGCCAAGCCAGGGAAGGAAGCAAATCCCTCTCTTCCTGTACAGCCATCATATACAGCTGTGCATTCCTTGCCAGCTGCTAAGGGGCATAAGCCATGCATCAGTGGTGATTTCAGATTCAGCAGGTCCATTCAGTTCCCTGTTGGCTAGCCTGACACACAGCACTTCTGTTAATATAAGCCCTTATTAATATAAGGGCTTTTGATTAATAAGTTGTACGCTTTTCACCTGAGAATAAAAAATGAGATGGATTTGACACCAAAATGCGAAACAAGTTTGTCTGATGAAGCTGCCAAAATATACATTTTGCAAATGCAATATGGGCAGCACTGTGTGCCTTCATCCTACTTACTAGGCTTTATGGCTACTTTAGAGGTGGCCACATAGTTATGCTGGTCCTGTACCCTTTCTAGAAGTCAGTCTGCACAGCAACTAAATCATAGGGGGCAAGCATGTATTCCACAGCAGAACCTGGCAGGGGCTGCCATGTTGCGTTTCAATCACTGTGAGGAAGATGAGTTGGGGTCTAGTCGATGACAGCCACCTTGAATGAAAATGCGGGTGTGATCTGACTAAAGCAGGCTAACTGCCTTTAAAGCTTGCTGGATTACATCCAGTGGTTTTGGTCACAGGGAATATAAATAATATAGTGAAGTAGAAATCCTCACCCACTTGCTGTTTTTGTGCAGGCTGCCTTAATTTCATCTGTTAACAGGCTTTATTCCTTTCTCTAAGTGTCAGGTGAAGAAAGGGCACGTGCTTTAGTGAAGGTATGCATAGCCCTTTCAAGCAAGCAGTAAAGTATTACATGTCTGTGGGGTGTTGTGGTCTGTTATCCCTGTGCAATCCTGTATGTAACGAATGTTAAGCTGAAACTCAAAGGATCTATGCGCTCCGTGTTTGACGGGAGGCCTTAAAGCACAAGTATGGTCCTCCTATAGTATTTCACCTGGAAAAGAAGGAACGTCACAACCTGGTATCTTCATTTGGTTCAAGCCATGTGTGAGGCCTAACAATGCAGAAGTGATTCCAATCATTACATAGCACCCAAAAGCTAATCAATAATTGAAATACCTCTAGATGTCACTGAGCTAGGAATGGCACTGAATGAAATTGCTGGGTTGATGCACCCGTCTTATACATATATTTGCACTACCCAGCTCTGGCATGTCTGTCAAAGTCCCCCAGGTCCACCTCAGCAGGCAAAGCATGTGTTTTAAGAGGTGGTGGACACTTTATGTCATATGGGTGAGATTGTCTCCCCAGAGACGTTCACACAGCACTCAGAAGATGTAAGTGATGTATGCAAATCAGTTCTGGTTTTAATTAACATATTTTATCCCAAAATTGGGATGCCTCAGTGGCATGTGTTTAGTTGGGAGAGCCTCAACTGCAAGACCTTTCACCGTACAGATCTCCCTGTACCTCCCTACGTGTCTAGACAAGGATCTTGCTGATTCATTACATCCTTCCCTAATCACTTTCTAGCCCAAGATTTCCAGGAGTGTAAAGGAAAGTTTGCATAGGGAGAGGGAGCAGTTGGGATGCTGCCAATATGTGCAGCCCAGTTCTACCCTTCAGGAAGTGCAGAGTCCCTCAGTTTATGCAAACCCTGGGCTATGAAGTCTCCTGGAGCCTCCTGACTTCCACTGAACAATTTGACTATGCCCTCGTACTGCCACAATGTTGCTGGTACTTTTAGTAATGCCTGAGCCTGGTAGGTGACATCACTCTCAGTTCTGCCATCCTGGATATTGCTGCACTCCAGCTATGTACCTGTTCTGCTCTTCTGTGCAGGGAGTCCTTTGACAAATAGATTTTGTCCTAAAGTTTGAAAGCAATACTTATGTCATCATGATGCCCATATGTTTTCCTCTCTTCCTTAATTTTGCCTCCTCCATTTTTCCTTTTACTATGTTGCCAATAAAACTGGAAAGATGAAGTAGAAACCAGACAAAGGAAAAGTAAGAGCTTTTAAATAAAGATTGATCTTCTTCCCTATTCTTGGCAGAAACACAGCTTTACAAACATTTCATTGATCTCTCTTCTTGATGGTGAACATTTTTCTTTCTATCTTTGCATGAGAAATATAATTGCCAAGATGGATTACAAGAGTGCTGTTTCTTTTTATTTGCACTATGTAGAGCGTGTTTTGGTTTTCTGCTTTCAAGTAACCGTCCTTTATGACTGCAGGTCAAAGTAGACGTAATCTAGATTTACAGTATTCTGTACTTCATCTAGTACTTTTTGAAAACTTGTGGATCATTTTTGCTTAAGTGCATTCAGCTTTGTTTAATGCTTAAACTCATTAAAATTCCATTCTAATTATGACAAACCAAAGCATTAGGATTTTTATTGCTATCTACAGATCTCTGGTAGGTTCATATCACCACTGCTCATAAAGAGGTCACTGAACAGTGAAGCAGTTCAAAGTTTGGATTTTTGAAAGAATGGCATTGGATTATAATTCTAACTATTTTGTTCTGTAAATTGACTGTCACTCTGTCGCTTTATTAAGTTTTAAGCATTACTCAAATAATTTGCCTGTTTTGGTATCTGTTCAGTTTTTGTGTGTAGAGATCATTCAATAGGTTGCTCTTATGATTAATCTCTTAAGCTCTTTGGACATAGTCCAAACCCATCTGAGATCTATGACAGTTTTGTGGCGCTTAACTTCTGCAGAAGGAAAAGGATAAGCTCTTTTTTCTGTTTTGAAAGAGATGCTTCTTTTTGTAATACAGTTAGATATCTGAGACACAGTGCTTGCAGAAAAAATACAATAAATTACACTCATTTATGGATCATAATGATTGTGGCAACAATCTTTTTAGGAGTCTCACAATATTTCTCATGCTGCTTTGCTTACGTGGAATCATGTAACAGCAGCAACTACCATATCTTGTGAAGAAGGATGTAAAAAGAAACAGGTTTGTCACAAATAATTCAAGATCTAAAGTGAAAAAGGCAACCAAGGTGTAGATTTTGAAATCATTTAGAAGTCAGATATGAGCATTTTGTACAAGATGACTTTTTGACTGTTTGAACTTGTGGCGAGTGTGTACATTTTTTTACAGTTGCCCTGAGGAACTTTTCCACTGCATAATCCCCACATCAGCTTTTTGATATGGTCAATTCCATGCATAGGTTTAACCCTTCACAGGAGAGGATCATAGGTGGTGTGGTTAATGATAACTTGCCATCACTTCATTGTGTCCTGGAGTGCTGCCTAATCCACAGTCACTGTCCAATCACTTTCCTGTTTGAAACAGCCTCATACCATTACTGCACAAGCTTTTTTCTTTCACCTGCACCACATTTTCCTGGAGGCCTCTTCTTAGACTACATGGATTTTTCTGGATTGTAGTTGTACAAAGTACATGATGTTTCCAGCAGCAAAGACTAGGAGAAAATTCTATGTGAACTTCCATGTTAGTTGTTTCCAGTGGAAAAGAGCCCCTCCACCCTTCACACTGTACACCATTTTCCCCTTGTAGTTCCTTACCTTCTCCTCTCCCAGTTGCCATTAGATCACCTTTGAGTCTTCATTAGCCTTTTCTGCCATCTCAGGTACATTATCATTAATATAGTCCTTCATTTGTTCATTTTAGCCTAAATTTATACAGGGCCAATATTTCTTACATTCCCAAAAGTCCTTGTCCTTGCAGTATTGTAGATCTGAATGTAGTCCAGCATGACTGACTTTTTCGTACCTTTCTGCACTTGGTTAAGAGCAGTCACCAGTTTATGGCAGCTAATCATGAATGTAGGGAAGTAATATATGAATGAAAATGGCTGAACTTTGGAGGGACAGAATCCTAAAAGACCAGTGGTAGGGATTTTATGTGGAAGCTCCACATGCAATAAATATGTGAAGATGGTGCAGGCCCATTTGGTCAGGAGGTGAGTTGCAATGTCTGTGCATTCCACAAAGTCAGAAGTCAACCTGTGGTTTCACTCACAGGGTTTGGGAGTAATCTGCCCCCTCCTGCCTGCCCCACTCCCCATGCCACCCCCCAACTTTTGAAATCACCCAGATTAGACTCAGCCATCTGGAAGTTAATGAATGAAGCTATGTATTTACAGCTTTGCACAATATACAAGCAGATATTTACAATATATTACAGATATTTGTATACAGTAGAAAGGTAACACAGAAACACAATGCCCCTCCCAGAGATCAGAGTCCCCAATAGGGGTTCCAAACCACCCTTCCACCTTCCCCTCACCACCCAATCTTATGCCGGTATCTGTCTTACATGCCAGGTAAAGAGGGAAGATTGGCCTGGGTGGGTTAGAAGCAGGAACTGATTAGTCAGGTTACACAGATACAGCTAGAAGCCAAGGAGAGGGAGAGACCAATAGCCCAGAGCTCAGACCCAAGCAGCTCTCTCTTATCTATGTTTGGGTTCTTACTTTTGTATCAGTCAGCAAATGTATGAGTGAAGGAGACATCACCAATATTTTTCTTTCTCAGCCTATAACCTAATTTCCCTTATTAAAATATTCCAATTAACGTCAAACTGCACAGACATGCACAGTAAACTAGGTTGTTTTTACTTTAGATGGAATAGATCGGATTTTCTCAGTGTTTGGTTTGGTTATTCCCCACCTAACAGATGTACATTATAGATGTATAGGATTAATGATCAGTCTGTGATTACTATCTACAAATAGTAAAATATAAATACTGAAAATAGTAAAATATAATTGTCTTTGATAGATCACCAGCTTTTAGTACAGAAGCCAAGTCTGACTGCAGTTTCATCAATTAAATTTGTGCCACGAGTTTAGCAAAGAAATACTTGTAGTAATGATCTGTCAGTGCCCTGTGGTTATAACAAATTACTGCATGGTAAAACTTCACAACATTATTGCTTCTGTGTCCCTACCTGCTCTTCTACAATGCTCTTGTGAGCTAGTGTAGTTGTTTCAGCCTTGCTCACAGCTATGAATGGCAGTATTTAGTTTACCTGTGGGTATTGTGTACTGTTCTACTTCATAAATTTAATTCTTCCTTTTATTCATGTTTTATTTGCTTGCTAAATTTTGTCTTATAAAATTGCCTTTAGTGATGGATGAAAAAGTCAACACATTTTTGTGGTCATGCGATTTTTCCTTATTTCATAACAAACGTAATGTTTCATATTAAATTTAAAATTTATTGCACATGTACAATCTGTGGCTATATAAACTTCGATTTCTGACAGATCTTTGGCATGCTCTGTCACAAAGCAATTTTTGTTTTTACCTTATAACTGTTGCATACTTCTGCCTAGTTTAATTTCTTTATGGTAGCCCAATACTACGCTATCCTCTTCTAAATGTTAAATCCTTGTTCTTCTTCAGCATAGGTAAAGGTTTTGTTGTTGTAGCACCTCTGCTGCCAAGAGCACTCAAAGGGCCTTTTGCAGCAAATAAACACCATTTTACTTGGAATGTCTCCTAAACTAAAGTTTACCTGCAAAAGTGTACAAAGTGCAGAACTTATTTTCATTGAAAAGCAATTCCCCTCAAAATGCAGGATATTGTTTCTGAGATCTATCAAAAAACGACCTGCTATAATTCTGCTGCCAAAAATAGAATCTAATTTTGAAATATCCATAATATGAGGAAAAAAAAAAAAAAACAAACCACATTTTCGAGAAAGTCTCTTTTGTTATAGCAGACTGTCATGCTTCGACCCTGCTGACGGGATGTCCATTAATTGCAATTCTTAGTAAGCAGGATTTGAAGGAGGGTCTCGATCTTCACTATAATTTCCTCCGAGCAAGTCTCTATGTAATGCTTCTTTTCTCTTGTTAGCAGTTTCTCCAGGTAGTGTTGGAACGATAGCTGAATTTTTACTGAGTTCTGTGTGAGCAAGTAAAAATTGTTTATTGTGACTTTAACAGGAAGCAGTGTTTGGTCACACAGTGTGAGGTTTGTGGGTTTTTGAAGCATTTTGATCCCTAGTTAAAACGTGTTCTCTGTTTTGCAAAAGTCACTCTAATTATGCTGTTTTTATCTGTGACAATGCAAGTACTTTACTTGCAGTGATAAATGTTCTGCCCTAGTGTAAATGCCTCCTGCTTAATGTCATTAACTGAGGATAATGGCTTCCATTTGGCTAAAAGAGTATCAGAAACAAATGAACCTGGCACTCTAAGAATCATTAATTGATAGCATTCTTCGCCTACAAATCTGATGACATTAAAATGGAATAGAGCAGCACATCATCGTGCTGATAGTTTGTTAGATCAGCAAGTTGCAACAATCAAGCCCAATTGTTTTCCTGGGTATTTGGCACACTCACAGTTCCTTTCTCAAAGTATTAAGTGTGAAGTTGATGCACAGGTAGAAATAAAGGGATTGTGCCATGAAATACTAAAGCTGTGCCATTACTCAGCCCTTTAACCGGCAGAGGACATTCTCCCAAATACCTGGCACAGCTGTTCTGGTTTTTCTTACACCCTTGGTTTATAGTTTAAAGCTTTTTATAAAGCAGTCTACTTCCAGGCTCACCCAAAGTGTCTATCAGGGGGCCAGAGTCCTGACCAGATTGCCACAGCAGAAATAGGAAGGAAAAGAAGCCCTATGTTTTATGATAGACCACGGCGTACTCCCCTGGCTGTGCAATACGCATGTCAATCACCGCATCCTGGAAGGATTCTTGAGGACTCACGTATATTCAGATCTTTCAGTTGTGCTAGACTTCCCTTTCACTCTTCAGCAATAACATTATTTGTTTATGCCCACGCTGCAAGTGGCTTTTGAGGCTGTAGAAAGGAAACGAGAGAGGTTGTAGAGAGCGACAGAGACACATAGCGGTTTGCCAGATTTGCTGTATGGGAATAACCTTGCCAGAATCCGGAAGAAAATTTGGCAGTCTGCCTGCATAGAGAGGCCAGACTGGTGACTCATCTGCAATAAGAGCAAACAACTGTAAAAAAAACCTTTTCCATCAAGAAGAGTAAGTGAAAGCCTCTCTTTTCCCCTTGCTCTTGCAAGGGAGAGTCAGTAGCCTACTCCTACAGCGGTGGTGCCCAACAGCAGTGGGAATCAACCAGTTACAGTCCATTACTTGGATGCCATATAGCTTATAGTCCACTTACACACTGCAGAAAGGGACTATGTGTAGATGAGAGAAATTGTAAAAATAAATTTAAAAAGACAGGTGTGGAATTATTATATTAGCCTTAGTATTATAGCATATGTGTGTTTCTAGGAATTCACCTTTAAAGTAAAATACGTAAGCATGCTTCTGCAGCGTTTCTGTGTTGTCCCTTCTTACTGCAGACATGTTTTGAGTTCCCTGCCCTGGCACATTAACTATTTATTTTTAATCTGTGATTTTATTTTATTTTATTTTACTTCTTTTTTGTGGTTGTTTCTCATGTACTGGGGGAATCTTCTACGTTTTTTCAGCACTTCCTTTGGAAGCTGAGCTTGGTTTGATCATGGGGTTGAATTTTCTGTCATTTAGTGTTAGTAAAAATATGTATGCTCATAGCTGCTAGAGAAGAGGTAAGAAAGAATGAACTGTAAAAGTGAAGAAGCATTCGTTTTTATTTGTTGGTTCTGTTTTGTGCTCCAGGAATTATTGGATGGCTCTGATATTTCCTGGGCGAGTGTGGCATCTTTCATTCCTTGTTCACTGGTTGATACTAACCCTGTGGTAATAGCTACATGTTTTCAATGTGATAATAAATCAGTAGCATACAGAAATGAGACTTCTTCCTGATAGTTACCAGAAATAAGGCTCCTGCATGAAAAGAAAATAACTTTTGAAGTAGTTTCAGTAAAGATCAGAGACAACAAGAGCATGTGGCCTTGGACTGCTCCATTACACCTGCAGATTGTTAGCTGAGTCAAAATTTGAGTGATGGTGACAAGACTTTCCGTGTTTACAATGGCTACTGTCATGCCACGTTGCTAATAGGAAATGATTCCAGGATCATCATTGCCGATTTCTCGCAGGCAAATCAACAGAAGTTAGTCTTTTCAGTATCCAAAATTAGTAAGCCTACTTCTCAGGAGTTAGAGTAAGATTCTGAGAATCTCAGTTCACATTTTACTGAAGCAAATGGACCAAAATCTGGTCTGAAGGAGCCCAATGATTTTCAGCCAAAGCCAGAATTTCTTCTGTTGCCCAATATCCTGGTTATGGAATTAGGCAATGACAGAAGCACTGTTTGAAAACTGCTCTGAAAATAGAACTACCAAGCTTCTGCTGTTGAAAATGGAAATCCTGTTGACTGTGAATATTTCATTTGTTACTAAAAATCCGTTCTTAGTCAAACTCCTCAAACAGACAAAAATTGATCACAAGTGAATCCACTGAATAATGGAGTAGGTAAAAGTCAATTAGGTCCCAGAAGAAAATGAGGACTGTTTCTAGACTTCTAATCCATGAAGTCTCACAAAATGCCTGATCTATTGAAGACAAGCCTTGCACAGTGTGTAGGGGATACATGTAAGGGAAACCTGATGGCCTGCAGGTGCCTTTTGGTGATTCCAACCTGTGCTTTGAAGTGGACCAATGCAGTGAGATGTCACTGCATTTGGAGAGCTCTCAGGTGGTTTTTAGGCAAAAGCTGTGTGTATATCTGTGTCTAGTGGATCGTAGGTTATGCAATAATTTTCCTTTCAGTGTTTGAAGGAAGAGTCACTGGCTGGTCACTCATCAGTGTCTGTTCCTGCAAACAAGTTTAATTGATAGCAGTCATTGTGGAAGTACTACAAGGAAATCGTTTGTACACCAAGACCTCGTCTCATCGATCCAGTCTGAGAGTGAGATAACCTTGAGTATCTGTAGTATGCATCTCTTGATTCTTTAGACGTGTGTGCATATGTATTATCATGGGCAACATTATAGTTTGACAGTATCTCTATTCTTCAGTGAATGGTATGCAAAGTGTTGCTGTATATGTGGAGCTCCCAATATATGAGAAATGGGAAATAACTGAAAAAGGAAATACACATTTTAATTTGAAATTTTGTGATATATCTTGTCATCATTTTTCCTTCCAGTCTCCTAAATCAGCTTTTATTAGTGCTGCAAAAAAGGCAAGATTGAAGTCAAATCCTGTTAAGGTGCGCTTCTCAGAAGAAGTAATTATCAATGGCCAGGTGTCGGTGAGTATTCAACTACTTAACCTCAGGAAGGATTGAGCATTTAATCCAAAGGTACGCCTCAAGGGTGGAAAGTGAGGGATTTACATGGTAGGAACAAATGTGATAGGCTTGCAATGGGAAGTGTTTTTCTGTTTCTGAAGTTTCCAGAAGATTTTAACATCAGTTAGGCCTATAATAGTGTCAAAAATTTGTCCTTAAAATAAAATTTAAATGCTAGTGAAGTCATTATGTGGTGATAGCACGTTTATGTCCCTTTTTATAGTCTTGATAATGCTTACTTGTTTTGTTTTTTCTTTTCAGAAAGATTTTATAGTAGAAAACCCCATAAACTCAAGAGAAGTAACATGTCAGGAAAACAGATTAGCGTTATCTTACATACCTCTTTAAAATTTATCTACTTGAACTTCTTGTTTCCAGCCCTCAGGCAAAGTCAGCCTCCCTTTGAGAGGCACTGAACTCCTCCTTAAATATGAACTCCCAGCTCATTTTCATAATTTACCAGGACATCGTTCTATGTTGATGTCTTTATCTGGCTCGCTTCCAAACATAAATTGATACTGCATTTTGTCAAAAGGAATTTATGTCTTAAAAGCAAACAAACCAGCTAAAGCTTTGTTTCACTTCCTTTTTCCTATTTATTTCACTGTCCTTGTTATGCATCGTCACAATTAAATAGCAGTATTACACGTTGCTCTTTCTAAATGATGACGGACGTTAGCATTTAATATCCAGCTCTAAAGAGAATGTAAAACATCTTTATTTTAATCCTTACTGCACTTCTCATTTTGAGGATTGAAGACACTAAATAATTCACTATAATCAGAGACACATTTATACATCTGATTTTCTGTTCTGCTGAAAATGTTTCAATAGAGGTAGCATTTGTTGTCAGAGAGAAGGTATTTAAGGAAAGAACATACTCCAACCCAGGCATTAAATAAAACCCCAATTATATAATTTTCAGGAAAGAGACCTGCAGAGTGCAGTTGTAATGAGTATGGCTAGACATTTGCAGGGAGGGCATCGCTAATTCTGCTTTCCGTCTGAGCCAAGACACTCCCTTTAAGTTGTTGCCTGTCCATCTGAATGATATCCTTCTTTATAGAATATTCAGATTTCCTTTGTTATGGGTTGTAATCTGATTCACTAATTTACCTTGCAGGAAACAGTTAAGGACAATTCACTTCTTTTCATGCCAAATGTTCTGAAAGTGTATCTTGAAAATGGACAAACCAAATCTTTCCGTTTTGACTGCAGCACTTCAATAAAGGTAGGTTAGATATATCTTGGCATGCAATGCCAAAAAAAGCTACTTAACTTTTTAAGACCTTCAGTAATTATAATTTACATGCTTTAAGAACAACATATGCTAATGTGTTCAGCTTGGGCCAGACTCATACTTCAGAAATGATGAGATTTTGGTCCATTTTACTCCTGCTAAAAATACACTGTATTGTCAATGAAGAGATCATTTTAATGTGCCTGGAGCACAATTAAAATTGCATGGTCCTATCATTTTGATATGCTGCCAAGTACTAGCATGATTTGTCAGCAAAAGTCGGGAACTAAGAAGATTAAGATGTTTGTTGCTAATTAAATAGCATCTAGCTTGTCATCCAGTGAACTTGGGATGGGATATTGTAGGGTTATGCTAGTGATAAATTGCCTGTCTCAGTGTAGTGCCCTCTATGCTTTCCATAGCGTATTTGACATAGAGAAATAAAGAGCTGAAGCCCTGGCGCACAGCTGAGAGTGTTAGGGAGTGTCTGTGACACTGTTCCATGTAGGCTGCTAAACCAGAGGCATTGTTGATGTCTATGAGTTCCTTGGAGTAGCATGGTAGGCAGCAGCACGACTAGCACTATTTGGCATCCTGGCAGTCTCTCAAGCGTTTTCCTTTGGGGAGCTAGTTTTAGTGCAGATTAGTTTCCAAATCTACTTCACTGCATGGTGTTAAGGAGGGGTTTGAATCTGGGTTAGAAGTTAATTGTAATGAGGCCAATATAAAAATTACTAAATATTTTATTAAATATATAAAGAAAATTTCCCCAAACTTATTTACAATTAACACACAGAGATTCTGTTATGTGGTTGGTGAAACTAATTTTGCAGAATGTATATGTATGAGCAGATTGATTTAAATGAATTTAAGAAAGATTTTAGAAAATTTAAACAACTGGAGAGAGTCTTGCAGCATAAACTGCCCCTTAAATGTTAAACATAAACTTTCACAAACTTCAGAAAATGGAATATGATTTACTCACTGCTCAGAGTCTCTATATTTGTGATAAAAAAATATATGTAGAGGCACAAACGGGGAAAAATATAGTCCCAGCCAACTTAGGCCTAAGTTGAGTGCGGGTAATGGATGGATGCCTCCACTCTGCAGACATGGAATACTGAATTTTGTCAGTCCATTTTTTCATTGGTGGGCCCAGTGACCTAGCTGTAATAATTCATAGATTCATAGAATACCGGGTTGGAACAGACCTCAAAGATCATCTAGTCCAACCTTTCAGGGTAAAAATACGGTTTCAATGAGATGGCTCAGCACCCTGTCAAGATGAGCCTTGAAACTCTCTAATGTAGGGGAATGCACCACCTTCATTGCGAGTTTATTCCAATGTCTAATAGTCTGAATGATGAACAAAAGTTTTCTGGAATCGAGCCCAGATCTCTCCAGTAGCAACTTGTATCCACAATGTTTTAAGCCTGCTTTGATCTTACTCATTCTGACTATTTATAGGAATAATTTCCTTTTCAGTGAATTCACACAATTATTATTATATATATATATATGTATATATGCACACAAAACACATAGCTCTACAGAGCTATACATTAAATATTCTTGCATGTATGTATGTGTATGTTCCTCATTGCAGGTGGGTGGGTGTGGATTACTGCTTCTTTTCTTAAACTGAAGAGAAGCAGACATGCCCCAGCTGACTCAAGGCAAATGCAGGTTTTTTGAGCAGTCCAGTAACTCCCCACTTAACAATGAGGGTGCAACCAGTGCCTTACATACGGTCCTTGATTTCATTATTGCTGGGAGGTAGGACCTGACCTGACTCTTAAGTTACTGGATGAGAGGATAGCCTAGCAACAAATTTAGTTCAGTAACTCGGTGTCTGTGTGCCTTAGCATTATATCTTAAAATGTATGAGACGACTAGCAGAAAACAGTGACATTATTACACGGTCTTTAAAAATTACTTTTAATGTTATGTCTCTTCATGTTACTCTTAAGCCCTTTGGATATAGTTTAGAAGCATAAATAAAATTGGATTCAATGTATAAGCAATAAATTCCCCATTAGTTCGAAGAGTATAACATTAGCTTCCATTATTTAGAGTAGATGCTTGCAATCCATTAATACTGTCTTATATTCTTTACAATGTATAGAGTTGTTCTCATCCTCCTACATACATTTTTCATCTACCAATTTGGTGTTGATTTTCCATAAACATACTGTAATTGATCAACTAATCTTCCTAAATTATGTCAAAACACTTGAATTACAGTTCATCATGATTTAGTAATTCTTATCCATCTGGATACTTACATATATCTAAACAGCTTTTGGATGGGTAGAAATGTTTTAATCTTTTCACCAGCATAATGTGAAACTATTTTTAAATTATGAGTTGCTATATATTTCTTCTTTCCTACTACATTCCCTACAGCAAAAGATACCTTGCCAGATGATAATAATACTCTGCATATATTTACAATGTGTTATATGAAGGTAAAGTAGGGATTGATTGAGTGGTTTCATGAGGAGATTTGTTTAGCTGTTATTTTAGAAACTATTGCTCTCAAATGAATTACCCTTAGACATGATCCAATGTGAGAAAAAAAGCTAATGTAAATGAGGTTTAAACTATAAATAAACATGGTCTTTGAATTTAGAGCTATTGTTCATCATAGTTGAATTTTCTGCCAACATTGACAATCAAGAAGTGGACTTTAAAAAAATCATCCTTGCTATAAAAACAACAACAAAAAAAGGGCTTTTTTTTTTTTTTTTGTTTGCACTGCTTAGTGTCCCTGTCCCATCAGTAAGTGAAAGAAATAGCTGCAAGACTGTCTTTTGTTTCTTGATGGAGAGATTTTATTTCCAGAGAGATGGAGAGATGATTTAAGGGCCACACAAATATAATTTGCATGTTAAGCTGAAAGGTGTCCATTCACAGCAATCCCTTGCATATTTTCACATGCACATATGATATAATCCCAGGGATGTTTGAATACAAAGGTGTTGATTTTTCAGTTGGTGAACATGTATGGTGTCCTGTACAGTTGTGCAGAGCAGACATGAAACATGAAACATGAAACATGGGAGGTATAGGCTAGATATTAGGAGGAAGTTCTTCACAGAGAGAGATTTCTCATTGGAATGGGCTGCCCACAGAGGTGATGGAGTCACCATCCCTGGAGGCGTTCAAGACTGGATGGGGCACTTAGCACCTTGCTCTAGTTGATTGGATAGGGCTGGGTGATAGGTTGGACTGGATGATCTTGTTGGTCTCTTCCAACCTGGCTGATTGTGTGATTCTATGACTGTTCTCCCATTTAACATCTGGGTTTCCATCCTGTACTGGACACAGGCAGGGAGCATGCCAGTGAAGAACCAGGTCCCAAGTACTTCATTAATTTAAGCATATCTTATGCATCCTTTGTTAATTAGGATGTCATCTTAACACTCCAAGAAAAGCTTTCCATCAAGTGTATTGAACACTTTTCCTTGATGCTGGAGCAGAGGGTTGAAGGATCTGGAACGAAACTGCTTTTGCTACACGAACAGGAGACTCTAAATCAGGTTTGTGCAATTATATGTGAAAACATACATTAATGAAGTGGGTTCATCAGTAAAACAATCTGTCTTTTTCATTACTTGAGTGGTTTAACGGCAAGATTTATAGCTTGATACAGTCTATCAAATTGCAACAGTATTTAGATGTGGTTGCGAGAATCATATTCTTGCAGAAAAAAAAAAATTTCCTATTATAAAGGCATCATATTTCATTTTTGGGGCCAATAAAAGCTCATACTAAAAGCTAAAAAATGTTTATCAAGCCTTTTTCATATCATATGTGGCCAGCTAGTAAACACTGTCAACACCTGGGATATCCATGGTAGAGATTCTGAGAGCCACAGTCCACTCAAATTCCTTTAAAAACCTTACTTTGATCTTTGGTGGCTATCTGACTATGCAGATCCATATCTGGGTGACAGGGAATAATAATCTTTACAATGGAGGCAAGTTTAGCTTGTTTATGCAGCAGTGTCATTTTAGTGATGGTTAATTGTGACCCAAAAAATGCTGGTGTGATTTTATTCTGTAAATCATGGTAGTGAGACTTGAGATAAAGCTGCTTCACGGTTCCCAGCAAAGGACTCTTATTTTTGACAGAATTCCCTATGTATTCTGACTAGAGTCTGGGTAGTAGTATGAAGGAGCTTAGTTTTTCAGGTAGCATTCTATTATTTTCTAGCCTTTTTCTTGCCTTTTTTTTTCCCATTGTTTAGATGTAAGCTACCCAGTGATAACACAACACACAGAAGTACTCAAAACTGACTCTTCTGGCCTAGCTGTCTGTCTTTGAAGTAATTGGTAAAATCTTTGGTGAAGTCAGAAGGATCAGAGTAAACCAATGCAGTCACCTTCTGAAATTCCCATCCAGAGCTTTTATTTATGCTTTAGTTTCCCATTATAATGTTGCTCCATTACTATATTTCATCCATTACCTATGTTATGGTGCCCTGTGAATATATCCAGATTACAGTGTTAAATGCTTTTACTGACCAATATGCAAAGCATTCTTTTTTGTTTTTTTAATGCATTGGGAGAGATTTGCTTTGATCAAAAGTCTTGGAGTAGAACTCTTAACCCAGAATAACTCAGAAAAAATGCTTCATTTCTCACAAATTGCCAAATGGATTAAAACAAGGAAAAGAAAGTAAGAATAAAAGCTTCCAAACTGTTTCGCTTGTGTTCTCAGTCTAAGAAATAAAATGTGACCTCTCCACTAAAACCTTCTAGCCCTTCTTGTTTATGAATAATTTGGTCATGCTGAAGCACAACTCAGTTTATATTTCACTTGGATGGTTTTCATTAAGATCTGTTTTCTCTGTCTTTTCACTCTGATTTTGAATGAATGAACTGTGATGCTTTAAGGATGGGTTGTATTGTGCAATCATGCCTATATAAGTCTGAAAATCTTTCCACAAGATTATACAGCTGATGTTCTCACATGAAGAACTCTATAAGGAGCCCATGACAAAGCTCTTTGTTGAACAGAATGACTTTTCTTACTACCACATGGGTCTAGAGCAGGTTCCTGATGCTCAAGACTGCAGACCATGTTGCTTGACCAAACTCTAACATGATTGTTGCACTATCTTAGGTGACCCAGAGGCCAAGCTCACATAAGATGAGATGTCTTTTCAGAATTAGCTTTGTCCCAAAAGATCCCATTGATCTTTTAAGAAGAGATCCAGTTGCTTTTGAATATCTCTATGTACAGGTAAGTGGAAGCATGGCCATTGTCAGTTTAAAGGAGAATAAAAAAAGGTAGTTGCACTCAGTGTATATATATATTTGTATCTTCACATAGAAAATCATGGCTGCAGCAAACTCTGGGTTTTATTTCTGCTGCATAAAGACAATGAACACACTTGGGGAATGTGCAAATTTTCATCATCCGCATCCCGTTCTTTCATAAGTCTCTCCAAACAGTAATGCTTTGATAGCTTTCTAAAATATGTTTGGCTTTGGAAAAGAGTGAAGCTGAAATAATTCCTAATATATATTTCTGGTACTGTAATATCAGACAGAAATTATGTCTGAAAAGCAACATACAGTAAAATGGGTGAGAAAACTGATGTACAAGCAACATAGTTCTCCTGGGTATCTCACCAGGTAGAATCCTGCTATCATGAGTCCAGATATCCTCTCTGCAGTCTTTGTGAAAGGGAATTACTGTTCTCCCCAGCAAGGCTAAAGAGGACATAGATCAAAATGCCTTCCGCTGTCTGGCAGAAGTACGTGTGTTCTTCAGAAGTGTCCACATCCTATCGAACATCAGGCACCTCTGAAAGCAACACAGTACCTTCAGGGTGGTCCTGAACTGGAGTTTGTGATTGTCCTTCACACAATGTGTATATATATACATATATATTAAAAATGTATTTATTTTTAAAGAAAGATTATAAATCATTTTTAGTGCAAGATTTTTGAACTTGATGCTCCCTCTACTGGTTCTTTGGCAGAGCTGTAACGATGTGGTTCAGGAAAGATTTGGACCAGAACTGAAATATGACATTGCCCTGCGGTTGGCTGCATTACAAATGTATATTGCAACTGTGACCACCAAGCAAACTCAGAAAATCTCTCTCAAATATATAGAGTAAGTCAAGAGTGCACTCTATGCTTTAGAAGGGAAGCATTAGGAGTAACTTGTAGATTCCTTAAGGTTGTTTCTTTAATATGCCTATTATGTGTGCACCAATTTTAGGTTAGTTCTTTTTTTTGCTAAAATTTGTTCAAGTGTGTTAAGTAGTGACTATTTGATCCATTTACCTTTTGGTCATCTGTTCAGATATGTGAAAGAGCCTATAAATGTCAATAAGATTAATGTGTTTGCTTTCAGTTACTTAATGGTCAAGTCTAAGTACATATGGTTTGATTCTTAAGGCTTTAGTAGAAATGTAGATGGTCTATTGATTAAGAAGACTGCAGGGTCTTAGATTCCACTTGTAAGATTTCCTAAATACATGTCATAAGACAGCAGGCACCTATTTTATGCTGGAAAATATGCATCTGTATCTACAAAGAAGAAGAAAATTTCCAAGATGCAACTGTGTGTACACATGGTTGGAGTTAAAAAAAAACCCACAAAACAAACAACCCCAAACCCCAAAATTAGTTTCATGGTTGCACATTGGAAATGTGACTGTTGCATACTCAATCTTTGGAGTTTATCAACCTTAGTGAAGATCATGTTGTATTGTATCCTGTTAAGGAATCAGCAGAAATCATTACTTACAAGTGAAAAGTCGGCCTTTTACCAAAATAGGTATTTCAAATGAAAAGGAAATTCAGTAAAATATGGGGGACTGGTTGTTTTTGAGGTAAAAAAATCCACAAAATATAAGTGACAAATACAACAGCTAGCTGGTTTTCGTGTTCTTATAAAAAGCCTAGAAAATAAATTTAAATTTGACGCTATGTTGTTAAGTCTACAGCAGTTTTAATTCTATAATGGTACTTACCTGTGTAATTAAGTGGTGTTTAAAAAATACAGCATTGACAACGAACATAAAAACTTTAGATTTATTTTCCAAGTGGCATAGTGGAAGAGATGGGATGGAAGAGGGATTATAAAACATTTTTAAAGCATGTTTTTCATAAGTAATACATAGTTTGAATATGGAAAATAACATGTTATTGAAAAACTTCGGTCTTGTTCAACTGTCCTGTTTTCAGGTGTTTGTTCACTTGGCATCATAGTCACCAGTATTTAGATAAATAATCATCACAGGAATGTGAAATTAAATATATGCCTTTTATTGCAGAAAAGAATGGGGATTAGAGACTTTTCTTCCATCTGCTGTGCTGCAAAGCATGAAAGAAAAGAACATAAAGAAAGCACTTTCACACCTTGTCAAAGCAAATCAAAACCTAGTTCCTCCGGGTAAAAAGGTATTACATTTGCATCTTAATGAAAAATACATTCTAAAGAATAGAAAGAGTGGCTTGCATGGGAAACATTTAAAGTTAATCCTTTGGAAAAACACCTAGCCATTATATTTTCAGAGATTTAACTTTTGGTGCTCGACACAACATAGCCAAGAACAATTAAAAGTAATTACTTATGCCCCAACTAAACTATCTACTTATCCTGAGAATGCCAAAAAAGTGGTTATTAATACTTCATGTGTGATAATGATTTTTTAAAAATTCATTTAGTACTTCCTGTTAATGGCAGGCTTAGTTGGGAAAGTTACTGTTCTGTGATGCTTTCATCTGAAGCAGGTTATCTTACAGGCCTGACATAAACGCTGTTTTTCAGGATCGTTTTCCGTTATGCTGTAGATAGAGACTTTTCACTGGCCAAGATTGATCTGGATAGATGCTGGTTCTTACAGTAAATGACTCTTGATGTTGTAAAATGCCTTTCTTAGCATTAAACTTTCACATCAGCTAGGAAAAAAAAAAAAAAAAAAACCTTAGAAGACAATGTTGCTGAGAAATGCCTTTGTTATATGCACACAGCTAAGGCTGACTTTAGATGCCGTAATGAGGTTTCTTTATGCATGTCATCTATTCTCTCTTTGTAGTCAATGGAGAGAAATAGCACTTTCGGAGAGCGAATCATCCCATCCCACCCCACATTAGGAAGCCAAAATAGGTCAGATGACTCGTGTCCTAGAAATGTTAGTTTCTTCTCGTGGACCATGAAAAGAACCTGAGTGACTAGCTGAAACATAAAATGAGCTGCATCCTGCTTCATGACTCTATGTTTCCGAAAGGAAAAAAAAAAACAAACACCTTGGTGCCCAAGCAAAGTTTCACTGTGAATCCTGCTTGGAGGTTTCAGATCACATCATGACTGTGAATGTAGCTCTGTTTGTTTGGTTTGTGATGCCCAGGAAGCAAAGGCCACCTTTTTGAGAAGACAATGTTGCTGAGAAATGCCTGCCACTGCATATCTGCTGTACTGCTGAAACTAAAGATATATAATGCCACTTGCTTATTATATGCTAGTGTAAATTTATGGTTCCTTTGGAATCCACTGCTGCTGCAGGCCTTGCAGGTGAAGACAGTAGCATTACTGTACCAGTTCTTCGTAGAAGAGAGGTTGCAACAGTCCCTTCTTGCAGCAAGCAGACTTCATTGGTTTTGCCTTATTCTTTTCAATTTGAGCTTTGAAAATATATTGTGTGCCCACCCAACTGCTTTGTTAGCAAGTATGTCTCAGAAACACACCATCTGATCTCATTCTCACCTTTTATCTTTTTGGAGTGTTCTCTCCCTTTGCATGAAATGAAGCCTGTCATTCTCAGAATTCTCCTGTTTTAGACAACCCCTGTGTGTTTCTGCAGCAGCTGAACACTTGGTGAAGAGAAGAGGAAAACTTTAACTAGTTGCCCTGCTCCAAATCAGTTTCCTCTTTGGTGTATAGAAAAAAAGCCTTAGGATAGAGGCTCTTAAATTGCTGCTCAGGATCAAAAAAGTTTAAAAATTAGAAATCTAGTGGCTGAACTGAAAATAACAAATGCCAAGAGTTTGTTTTATCTTACCACTTAAAAGGATACATATCAGGGAGGTATAAGCTTTGGGTCCAGACTGTTTAGGTGAAATGAACTGTTTCTTGTTGCCATTCAGCTTTATAAAATATTTCCAAGTTGTTTCTTTTTAAGTCTTTCAGAGGAGGAAAAAAAGCAGATAAATTATGACCTGGTCATGATATGATCATATGTATTGATGTATTGTATTTAGCTTTCAGATTTATTCCCTACTAAATGTAGTGGAAGAGATTTGTTTTAAAAAATAGGAAATGTAGTAATGGAGTGAAATAGCATGCCATATGTCACAAGTACCTAGCAAAATGTAATATACACATAGCTGACAACAGGACTTTGTTCTCTTTCTTTGTATAGGTACATAAACGTTTAAGAACTGATGGTGATTATGAATGGAAAGCTGCTGTCTAGCCTTGAAATCCCTCGATAAACAGATGTTTAATCTGAATAGTTTAACATTTTCCTTTCACTGAAGCAGTTACAATGTTCTTGCAGTGCTCCGGTGTGCCCATACACAAGTCCTCACTGCATCTTAACTAACAAGCAAGATCTTAATTTAAGAATGAAATTGCTACTCCACAGCTAAAATTCAAATATCTAATGATTCCGTTTCAGGCTCTGAAAAGTTTTCATTGCAGCATGTGCTCCTTAGACTAAACAAATACATTTTCTTTCTGAATTGGATAACATACTGATTTCCATCACTACCTCTTAACCCTGTTTCTCCTTCCTTAGCTATCTGCTCTGCAAGCCAAGGTGCATTATCTGAAGTTCCTCAGTGATCTGAGATTGTATGGAGGGCGTGTTTTCAAAGCAACACTAGTGGTAATGTTTCTCTTGAAATAGTCTCTCTGTTATCTTGTTTGGTTTTTTTTTTAATCAAAATGCCTTTTTTGCAAGAGCTGGACCATATAATTTTCTTTATAAGTTTAGAGTCTATTCATACACTTCAAAAGCATTTGTTAATTGAACCCTTATTTTTTTCCTGTGTATGAAAAAAACCCAAACGTTCCTGTTAAAGTTGGACTTTTACTGGGGATTTGAATATAGGTAGCAACTTTTTGTCAAAAACACCGTCCAAAGAATGATAGAATGCTAAAATTATTCGTCTGGAAAAGTCTTAATGGCGAAGATTTTCTTTGAAAAAATCCAGCCAGCCATTCATCTGTCTATACAACTGTTCATCTGAAAACTACAGTCAGTATCCAGCAGCAAATTCCTTTACTTTTTGTTTTTAATTATAATTCAAGTGTGCTCTTGTATAGTGTACCTTCTTAGAGAAACACAATCATTTTTAATGTGCAAATGCCATGCAAAAGTAGCTTCATCAAAATGACAATTTCTGTCACTGTCCAGCACTTGTCATTTTTATTTTTTTTTTTCACTTTTGCCTTCTTTTCTTCTGCTAAAGCAGGGAGAAAAACGTTCGGAAGTGACTCTGTTAGTAGGTCCACGATATGGAATCAGTCACGTGATAAACACCAAAACAAACTTGGTGGCTCTCCTGGCAGACTTCAGCCATGTGAACAGGATAGAGATGTTTACAGAAGACGAAAGCAATGTTAGAGTTGAGCTGCATGTCTTAGATGTAAAAGTAAGTTTGTTGATGATGATATTCATAAAAACATATTTAAATAGTGGTTTTGTCCTTATTTAATATTTGATCAAGTTCTAAATATCTTCATGTCAGTGCTATTCTGAGGGTGCATTTTTAGCTCTTTTTTGGCCTGTGGTGTACTAGACAGGGGCTTTGCAGCACTTGTATTCTGTTTTGATTTTTTCTCTTGTCTGACCCCAAGCAGCTGGCTTTCTTGTCTTCCTTGACTGAGACGAGGTGATGATGAAATTTGCCTATTTTCACAAAATCTCAGAATTAATCAGATTGGAAAAGACCTCCAAGATCATAAAGTCCAACTTATCACCCAACACCATCTAATCAACTAAATCATGGCACCAAATGCCATATCCAGTCTCTTTTAAAACACTTTCAGGGACGGGAACTCCACCACCTCCCTGGACAGCCCATTCCATGGCCAATCTCTCTTTCTATGAAGAACTTCTTCCTAACATCCAGCCTAATCTTCCCCTGGAGCAGCTTGAGACTGTGTCCTCTTGTTCTGTCACTGGGTGCCTGGGAGAAGATACCAACCCCCACCTGGCTACAACCTCCTTTCAGGTAGTTGTAGAGAACAATAAGGTCTGCCGTGAGCCTCCTCTTCTTCAGGCTGAACAATCCCAGTTCTGTCAGCCGCTCCTCATAGGGCTGTGCTCCAGCCCCCTCACCAGCCTTAGTGCCTTCTCTGAACAAATTTGAGCATCTTAACATCTTTCTTAAATTGAGGGGCCCAGAACTGGACACAGTACTCAACATGTGGCCTAACCGGTGCTGAGTGCAGGAGCAGAATGACTTCCCTGGTCCTGCTGACCACACTATTCCTGATACAATCCAGGATGCCATTGGCCTTCTTGGCTACCTGGGCTCCTTGACAGACTAGAAGTTCCTTCAAGTGTAACAGACAGTATTATTACCATTAGAGAAAATCACCAGCTACATCACACCAGCGCCCCATATAATCTGTTGTTTTATCTGCAAAGCTCACTGCAAGTAACCCAACAGTGCTTACCAATGAAATAAACTGTAAAAATCCAAGGTTTTGTTTCTCTGCCCTTATAATTCCAGTTCAGTGCTTTCCCCTACATAATACGTTTGTAGATGCTCTTCATCTGCCTATGGTCATTTAATTTCTCTTAAATCTCATTTAACACTAACAGTTTGTGGCATCTAGTGCCAATGAGTGGAGTTCTGTATATGTTATATTGTCCTGGTTGTTCTCGGTGTGGTTTCTGATTGGTTTTGAAGTGAAAGAATTTGTGGATTGTCTAAAGCATTAGTCAGGATAAGCAGAGTTTGAAGGAAGAGTTCTTACTGTACTTGAAACTTACATGTTCTGTTATAGTAAATAGAGCCTAACTACTTTTTTTGCTTACAAACACAAAAAAAAAAAAAAAAAAAAAANAAAAAAGCCCCAACCAACATATACACACGGAATCTTTTACTGAGCTTTTGCTTTGAATGCTTTAGGTTTATTTATCTGGAACTGTTTCCTTATATATATAAAAGTTAATGAAAAAAAACTTTTCTGTAAATTAATCTAGGTGCTCTTTGGCAGTAACATAAGAGAAGTATATGGGTTGGTGAATACAGCAGCTCTTCCACCTAACTTGACGATTATAATATCTGAGGACCTCAAGTAAATTTACTTGTATTAATGTGCTAAACTCATAGCCCTTTTGTGAGAAAGCTGTTATCACCTTTTACAGGTGGAGAAAGTAATGTGGAAATGTCATCCTTCCCATCTACTCCTATGTAAAAAAGCAACACTTTATGCCACAGTATTATATATTACCATGCTAGTATATTGGTTTATGTTATAATGGTGCAAACTGTGTACATCATTGTCTTCTTACATTTCAACATACATGATCTTAAACCCAGAGAGACTAGCCTAACATTGAAATTACAAAACTAGGAGCATTTGGATGGATTTTGACAAAAGTTTCCCTCTCTGTGGGGCACAAGTAAGTGTTATCACTGTGTCCTGTGGGAGAGATGCAGGCACACAGAGGTAGGTAATGACATGTGATGTATTCAACTTTTGACTTACCTAAGGTAGCAGGTCATATATCCAGATTCTTAGTATGCAAATATATGTGTCAACATTTTCTTAATGAACAAATGAATAAGAAGTTTGAATTTTTTATTTTCTTTTTTGGTATTTTTTAATGTTTTCTCAAGCATGTATTTTTTTTGTCAGAAGCAGGCAATAAAAATTTAGCTGTCACAGGACTGTTCAGTAGATTACCAGTACCTCACAGCACTGTTTTCAGTAATCGGAGATTTGTGGGGATCATCCACTTATGTCAATCACTGCAGAAAATTTGAGTTGAACACAGCATTTCAAATGTTAATTTTTAGTAGTCGCTTGAAAGAACAGAGATTAATTAGCCTATTGTAGGTATAATAACTTATATTTAACTTTCATAGCTATAAATTAATGCCTTGAAAGAAGCATGTATTGAACCAGAGCTTGAACTATAGCACAAAACACTTAAAAAAGCATCAAATTTTCCACATTGCTGAAACCTGTTGACTCAGGGCACCTGGGATATTTTGGCCTAAAATTATTTAGAACTATTTCAGACCTACTGTGAACTTTGTAGTAAGCTATGATGATCAGTTATATTTTGGCCATAGCCTCTGTCAGAGTGAGTTGTTTTTTCACTAGTAAGGGATTGAGTAATTTGGAGAACCATCCTTGTGTGCTCCTGGAACCAATGATGCAGGTCCTTGCACCTATCTTGTGACTGTGTGGGCTCTACACGCTAGATTATGATAAATTGTCAGAAATATCCACATAGCTACAGGTCACTACAAACTATAAATGATAAGATGAGCTATCTAGGGTAATATTTTGTCTATGTATCACAGCAAGGTCTTAACTTTTATTTCTTCTCTAGGAGGCATAGAAGCTACCCACCTTAAAATAAACTTGAGAAAAACAGCTTTGGGTGTTCAAAGCCACAGAGACATGAACAAAAGTTTTAGGCAAAGAAATGTATGGCAAAATAAAAGAGAATTAAAGTATGTTTCACATGGAAGTCTTCTGTTTGATTCTCATTAGCCTGGCAGCCATAGTTTTTCAAAGCACTGAGGTCTCCCATTTTTGTTAGATCTGACTCTTTTTTATTTTTTTTTCTAAATGCTTTGAGTTTGTTTTCTTTGCTGATCTCCCTTCTGAGGATGTTTGTCTCTGTTTATCTGCTTATTTTTCCATCACTTGTCTCTTCTTTAATGCCAGGCCACAAACCTGAGATCTTTTAAGCCACCACTGCAATATTTACTATGCTGCTGTGTAATGATAGCTTTAATCTCACTACTGTGTTTTCTGAACCTGAACATTCCCTTTCTGCTTCCCATATATTGTTTCTTTAAATGACCTTAGGGCACTTCATTTTCTGGGAAGCTGCAGACTTCCATACTGCTGCAAGACTCCAGGGTGTAATGTACCAGGTTCTTAGCCCTTGGCAGCTTCAGAGTGACAGCAAACAGTGCTTTGGAGAGAATATATCTGTGTAAGAAAAAGATGGAGCAAGAGTCTTAAAACTGTCCGCTCTTAAAGTGTTCAATGATCTTCTGCCTTACTACAACTCTAGTCTTTTCTATGTGTTCAATACTATTTGATATTAGAATTGAGGAAAAGTTCTTGTGTATGTTTTTCAGTGTGGCGTTTGTGATGTTAATTCCTTTTGCTTCCATGTAGTAGTATTGTCAGCAGGTAAACAGATAGAGGAGGAACAACCTTAACTAAGGTTTGATTGTATTCTTCTTAGCCTATTACTCTACTGATGGAGTCATCAGATGCAATGAATCTCGCTTGCCTAACAGCTGGATACTACAGACTGCTGGTTGACTCAAGGCGCTCAATATTTAACATGGCCAACAAGAAAAGCACAGGGAGCCGAGAAACAGGTATTCATTGCACAGTGTGTTAACAATGGTCTGATGTAGAAAGCAGAAGCTAGCTTAAGCCAGTGCACATCCAGATAAATGCAAGTCTATGCCAAATGAGATCCCTTTCCTGGCTCAGACCTAGCACTACAGCAGATCAATTAATCTGTATAATGTTGTAATATTCAGCCTGTTAGAGCATCTTGATGGTAAAATAAACCAGGCAATTAGTTTTTTTCATACTATATATATATAACAAAACACGCATGCTCACTATGAATGCTAGACATTTATTTGCATCTAACTTATGTAAAAATATATACAATGTTGGAGAAACTAGATGGGAATTTGGTTTTGTGTTACTATTCCCGGAGCAGCATTTGTATCCAGCTGAGGTTTAGTTTTGTTCCGAAGTACAAAACAACCAGTTAAATTTTAGGTCATTAAAGCAACAGATAAATCAGCTTAGAGCAGAGGAAATTTTGAAAGTGCTCTTCTGAAGTGTTTGATGACTCAGCTGTTCTAGTCATAGTATTTATTGCTCAGCATTAACAAGTTATTGTTTAAAAGTTAATTGACTTTGCTCTTCGATTTCACAATGTTGATTTTGTTTCATCATGCTATAGGAACTGAAAATAGAGGGAAGCATAACTTCCTCTCTTCTGACTGGAACTGTATATCAAAAACTACCACTTTCCTGGCTGAAGGAGATCAGGAGACTCAAATGTCCTTTGTTGATCCAAAACAGAAGACTGTAGATGTTTCCGAAAGTCTGTTATGTCAAAAGGAACACAGACATCTGTATATAGAAAATACTTACAATCCAGGTGGATTTGATCAACATCTGGCCAAGCAAAGTGACACCACTGAAGCAGAAGAAAGCAGAAATTTTAATCAACCTTCACTGTTGTCACTCTCAGGTTTGGAATCTAGCAAGAAAGCACAGGATTCCCCCAGGGCAGCAAAAGTTTCCTTTATTTTTGGAGATCACAATTTGGATGGTATCAATCCCCAGACTCTTGGCTATGAAAGGCTTTTGGATGAAAGTCCAGAAATACTAGAAAAACAAAGAGCCATTTATATTAATAATGCAAATGACATTAAAGGCCTGGAGTTGTCACCAGATGCTGAAAGCATTCAGTTTGCTACAAATTCTGTTTACGCAACTATAAATGACAGTAAAATATTTGGAGCTGCAGAAGGGATAGAAGAGCCTTTGCTGCATGATATTTGTTATGCAGAGAACACAGATGATGCTGAAGATGAAGATGAAGTAAGCTGTGAAGAAGACATTATGGTAGGGGAAATCAATAGGCCTACTCTTCTCAGCCTTTCCGGTTCTAGTGATGACATTATTGATTTGACTTCACTTCCACCTCCGGAAGGTGATGATAACGAAGATGATTTCCTATTGCATACCTTAAACATGGCCATTGCTGCTCCCCCACCTGGCTTCAGGGACAGTTCAGATGAGGAAGACTCTCAGAATCAAGCAACTCAGCCTAGAGACAACAAGGAGCAAGCCAGTAATCTAGGCAATGATGACATTCCAGTGTCGCTTATCGATGCTGTCCCTACTAATACAGAGGGGAAGTGTGAGAAGGGGCTAGATGATGCTGTAGTCTCTACACTTCAAGCACTAGAAGCTTTGGCTGCTTCAGAGGAACAGCAGACGAATGACAATTCAGGTTCTTTCACCATAGTTACATTTATTCATTGAAAACCATTCCATCTCATCCATTTAGCTTTGGAAACACTCCATTTCATGAGGGTTGGGTTGGGTTTTTGTTTGTTTGTTTTTGTTTCCTGAAGTCTTTTTGCCATCATTTTGCATACACCATATTCCATATTATTTAATGGACCTACCATTATGTTGTTAAACTGCCTGTCCTGGGAACTGTGCAATAAAGTCAAAGTATTCTTACAAAGCATATTTTTGTCTCTAACACACCCCCTTTGCTTGTCACTTAGCCAGGTGCTTCACCTACTGTCATTTAATTGACTCTTATTTTTTGTGGCTTGCAGGTGTAGCTATCCTGCGAGCATATAGCCCTGAGTCATCTTCAGATTCTGGCAATGAAACAAATTCCTCTGAAATGACTGAAAGCTCTGAACTTGCTGCAGCACAGAAACAGTCAGAAAACACTGCACGTATGTTTCTGACCACAAGTGAAGGCTACCAACCCCTTGTGGAAGAGCAGACTGAATTTACTATTGCTAAGAATCAGGCTGGAGGGCCAGGCATGAAGCCCTCACAGCCTTTGGCTGGTCGTCAGGCTGCAGATCTGCAGTCAAAAGTTGTGCCTTCAAAGCAGATTCTTCATTCAGATAACATGGAAATGGAGCCAGAGACCATGGAAACAAAATCTGTCACTGATTATTTTAGCAAATTGCACATGGGATCATTGGTATATTCTTGCACTAGTAAAAGGAAAAATAAGATGGCAGATAGTGAAGTAAAAGCACCCTCTGATGGCAGTGCTACTGTGAAAAAGCAACAGGGAACTAAAAAGGCAGAGACTGATGAAGATCTAAAAGCTAAATTTGGAACTCTTTCAGCAAGAGACAGTCAGCGCCTAAGCACTTTTAATGTGGAGAGAACTGCCTTTCGCCAAAGATGGTATGCTGCTGACGATGGGGCAGCAGATAAGCCAAGCCCAGAAACAGTGAATGGGAAGACTTTTCCGAGAGTTCCTGTCCTTGGTAAAACAGAAAATGACTGTAAGGATGAAGTGGATCCTGAGGTGGATCAGGATGATACCTCAGGGCTTAGCCAAGGTGAAAACTTCCTGTCAGATATCACTCCTGCGTCTTCAGGCAAAGACCTAAACGATGCAGAAGATACTGATTTATCTGCAGATGACCATCCTTCAAAGCTTCCAGAAGCTGAGCAGAGTGTGGCTAGACTTTGTGAATATCATTTGGCTAAGCGCATGTCATCTCTGCAAAGTGAAGGCCATTTCTCACTGCAAAGCTCTCAGTGCTCTTCAGTGGATGCAGGATGCAGCACGGGCAGTAGCACGTGTGCTACCCCTGTGGAATCTCCTCTTTGTACCTCTGATGTTAAGCACATTATCTCTGACCCGTCAATGAAGGGCATTGCCTATATTCCAGCAGATGAACGAGCTACAGTTCTTCCAAACCATGGAACAACATACAAGGACATGCACCAGCAGCCCGAAGCTGTGTGCCACAGGATGACGGTGCCTGTTGTGCATTCAGCAATTAACACTGAGCCGCTGTTCGGCACCTTGAGAGAAGGATGTCATCGGATCCCCAAGATTAAAGAAACTACAGGTACAGCACTAATAAAGTGTTTCTTACGTTTGGTTTGTAAAACTACATGTTAGTGTTGAGGACTAGGGGAGACATTTGTGTTATCCTTACCTGAAACTGTATTGTCAAGCTGTAGCAGGCAGCAGGATTAGACCTTCAGTGTGTCTATTATTTTACTTGTACATGTTGAGATATTCTTATGAGCTGCTTGCAAGGAACAATTTTTTTTTTTAGAAAAATTCTTCTCGTTGCATTTAAAAATATTCTAGGGGACATAATTTTTAGAGAGGCCTCGCTTTCAGTCTTTGCAAGCCTTCCCAAACTCCACTCAAGTTCCAGGATACTTGTTAGGTTATAAAATGACTTCACAAGGTATATTAATGTAGGAGAGAAAAACCTGTGATTCATTTTTAGCGTATTTTATATGCTATTCTAGCAGATTGTCAAAAGCATGCCAGTATGAATAAAATGCTCTAAATGTGAGAAAATGTCACTACCTTATTAAGCATGTATTTACTTCACCATCTGACAGTAGGTGTTTCCTTAAAGAATAATTTACTTATGGAACTATTAGCACATATTTAAGTTCACATTTTAAGAGATTTTATGAACTTACTGTTATGAAAAAAATGCAGGTTTTCAGAGAAGACCCTGGAAATTCTTTCATTTGGTTTCCCTCTTTCTGGGTTGCAACCCACATGTGACAGCAGTGTGTGAATGCCTGAAAATCTGAAAGTGGAGCACATTAGGAGCTGGAATGAGAAATGTTAGTTCTCTGGTAAAATACCACATAATTGAACCAAAATTACTGTGAATGTATCTTTCTTTACATTCTCACATGGAGTTAAAGAAAATATTTTAATCTGAAAATACTCAAATAGCCAGTGCAAAAACATGCAATCCATATATTGTGGGAGATCTAGGATGTTTTACAGATTATTTTCTATTATTATTATTAAATGTCTGCTGTAGTAGCATGAACAATGAAGTATTCATAGGTTATAATTTGTTCATAGATTTTAAGGGGTGTCTTGGTGAAATGTAAAACACGTAAGGAACAAGGGTGGAATTTTTATGTGAAGTATTTTGAGGAATGAAGACCACTGGGAAATACCAGGAATCCATTTGTCCTGACTGTTAAAGATACTTGAAAGTTCAGTGTCTGAATATTACCAGAGTGATACTTAATTATTCTGTCTGCTTTTCTACTACCCCTAGTGTAGCTTTCACAGAGCCTGAAAAGGGAAGACAAGGAGGCATGCCTACAGCTTTTCCTAGACAGCCTCTAGCTGACTCCATCATGCTATCATCCATGCTATCAGAATCAAAGGTGCCAAGTCAAAATCAAGACTCTTGTGACATTCCCAAAGTAAATCAGGCTTGTGGGGCAACAGTTAGTTTACGGCCATATGACATGATAGGAGGAAGCCTCAGGATGCCGCACAACAGGAAAGTGCTGAGACGCAGCAGCAGCATCACTGGAGGATCTGCAGGCATTGAGATGCTGTTTGAGAAGAAGGCAGCCGCAGCCAGCTTGAAATGCCTGGACAACACCCGAAGGGATGACTCCAAAACAGAGAGAAGGATGGAACTCCCCCTGGGCAAAAAGCTGTCCAAAAGTCATTCACAGGGTTGTGTGTATATCAGCACTGATAGAAAAGACAGTAAGAGGTCTTTGGGCATGGGCACGAGTCAGAATGACTCCAAGCAGTGTCGGGCATTGCCCTTGCGGAAGCTGGACACGAGCTCCTGGAGGTGTCATGGCCCCTTTAGCTATTGTTTCTTAAGCAGAGGAAATGATGACAATGATGATGAAGATGACCAAGACAGCCATCAGGTCTCATGTCTCTTTGAACCACAGATCTCGTGTGAGCTCACAGAACCAGTTGGTCAGTCATTTTCCCATGAAAATGAGCAGAAAGTCTTGAAGTCCCTGAAGGCTGCTGAGTCTCCACAAGATGAAGCAGTTAGCATGCAGGAGACAAACAGTGCTGACATTCAGGGTGATAAAATTGATATGAATCCCAATGATGTGGCCTTTGATGCACGAATCACACGAATAAACAAGATGAAGGAGAAGAAGTATGCCATGCCTGATGGATTTATTGCAGCACAAAAGGATGCCAATGAGCTACTCTCACTGGTCCGAGCAAGTATGGGCAAGAGAGAAGATTTACATCCAGAAATATATGACCTTAAACTTTCCAAGTACAAACAACTGTTATCTATGGAATCAAGACAGTTGGGAAGTGCCTGCAGGAAAATGGCCATGGCTGATAAAAGCCCTGAGGAAATGCTTTTAGCTCTGACTTCCAGCTTTCAAGTACTCTGTTGCTTAACAGAAGCCTGCATGCGTTTAGTTAAAGTCATGAACTCTGAAATACAGCAGCAGGAAATTATAGCTAAGATAGATGAGGTTGTAATAAACTACATTTGTCTTCTGAAGGCTGCAGAAGCAGTGTCAGGCAAGACCTCCAGTGATCCTAGCATTAAACTCTTGGCTCGACATTCGACTACCATGGCCGCTATTGTAAGCACACTAACACGTTCTCTTAAAATGCTTTTAAACAAATAAAATACAAAAGTCACTTCATAATCTACCTTTGCAAAGCCATACATAAAAAAACCCTTTTATTTACTGTATGTGTATGAACTAATGTAACAAACTCAGCTTTCTCTGTATATTTTGTTATTTTATATAAAATAGGTACAAGATTAAAAAAAAAAAAAAGAAGTTAAGATACTGAACACTGAAAAAAGTAATTACCAGATCTGTCCTTCTGTTTATAGAAAAACAAAAGCCAAAAAAAAAAAAACCAAAAAAAAACA
>VWZI01001214.1:71901-101537 GCA_013396835.1 Psilopogon haemacephalus
CCCTTTCCCATTCCCTTTCATTTTTTTAATTTTCCCCCAAGAGACCTGGTTATTTCCTATTTTATTCCAGCCTCCTTTCATTGTACTTTTGTTACACATTGTGTAACATTCGTTACAAACATTGAAATCCGCATCTTTAAAAGTATGTCTTTGGTATGTTTCTCATCAAGAATGCTTCATGGGGTTTTGCTTTTCCTTCCTGTTCTAAAAAGGAAATAATTTACTGCAGCACCTTTTCTTTAAATCCCTGAAAGAGAATATTAAAAAAAAAAATTAAATATTTGGAAGAACTATGAGAACAAGGCAGCAATGCATTCCTCGAGGATCCAGATAGGGTAAGTACTCACCAGAACAAATAAGGGCATGCATTCCTTTCATCTGATTTAACTTCAGCTAAAATGTGGTGTCTGGAAAAAAATCCCAACCTTTGCCTTGGAGATGCTTCTGTAGAGATCCCTGCTATCACATCCTCCAAAAGAGGAAAGCTGCATCTGGTGTAAAGGTCCCAGAACCTCCACTGAAACTCATGAGAAGCCATGGACAAGTGAAGTCCAGCCCAGCCCACATGTTTGTGGCATGAAGGTAAGATTGCAAATTATTTTTTTTATTATAAAGTAATTTCCAATGTTGCTATTATCCCTCCTGATTAATTCCTCCTGCTACTGATTTAAAAAAAAAAATTAAAAAAAAGCAAAACACAAAAAAACCCACAAATGCTTCTTTTCTTCCCTGCCTTGTACAGGAGTCCTACAAAATGAGTAAATTAATCACTGGATGATAAAAATAAAATCAATTTTATGTCAGTGTTTATCTTGCATGTAAAAGCAGTGCATCAATACAGGCAGTATAGGTTTGAGGGTTTCTGAAACAATTGCTCAACTGAGAATAAAAATTGTTAAACATAATTTTGTATAACTGAGTTACCCACTGACAACTTATAAACAATATCTTAAGATGCTGTGGTTTGGGTTGGGTTGAGGGGTTTTTTTGGCTACTTTTAAAAGCTTATTTTCTTCCCTGGTTATTCTGAAATTCAGAATAGTACAGTTTTCTTTGCAAAGGAATCTCCTTTAAAATTCCATTATTCTTCATGAGTGTCCGTATTGTACTTCACATGTTAAACATGATTATGTTTGGACTATTTTTTCCTGGTCAAATAATTTCCACCATTTATATCTCTTATGTCCATAGACTCTTATGCCCATAGGTGCCTTCTCAGTGAGTCTAGCTGTGTTTTCTCAGTGCAGGTGGGAAGAAGCAAGACCCCGTAAAAGCACCTGTAATTTTGGTGGTCTTTTCTGTGTAGAAGTGCCGTTCCAGACCATCAATGATGTAAAGTTTGGGGACCTGTTACTGATTTCTAACCAAAGCCTGGAATAAAAGGCTAGTTCTAATACTACAGTTTTGATTTAAACAGTTCTCCTCTGACACTGATTCTTGTACATCAAATTCCAGATGAGATCTGACCTATCTTTATTTTAGTGTATTAATTCTCTATCTATGGAAGATTTCTTATCTGGCATATCATGGTGTCCCATTTGCCTTTCATGCCTGAAGCACACTGGTGGCTTAGAGTCGTTCTGTGAACTGCTAGTGTGCTCAGTTCTTTCTCCTCAGTCAATTAAAACTGATGAACTCCGAGGTTACAGTGGACCTTTCTTTCCTTTCCCCAGGGTAGAATTCGTCTTGCTTGACTTTAGTTGTCTGAATGCTGGGTATCAAGTATAAATCACTTTAAGACTCTCTACAGTCAATGAAGAAAGAGAAAGAGACATTTCCAAAGGCACTTCTAAAGATGTCTGGGATAAATCACCTTCTACATGTGAGGGGGCATGGGGTATGTCTTTCTATTGACAAAATAGAGACAACCAGCTGAGTCTTGGTGATGAATGTAGAGACATGAAGATCCCCTTCTCCCATTTGTCTTCACATAGTGATGCTTTGAATTTTAATTCACATCATTTAGTGCTTTCCAGATCAACAGGTCTTCATTTCTGCTAGTTAAATCTGGTCATCACCAAATTGATGATGCCTGCCATTTTTGAGTAAACAAAGTGTTTTAAAAGGCATTAAGTGCATTGTTTGCCTAGAAGAAATGCATTCAAACCAAGGGATGTGTGGCTATTTCCAGTGTCTGAGGATTTTCAGCCAGTTAGACCACATATCCCAGCTTTTCAGACCATTTCCTTGTCTAATACTTTGTCTTATTCCTACTCACATTTCTTAATGTTTTGCTTACAATATTATGATACATTTTGAGAATTTATAGGAAAGTTCTTAAAAACTGACTGGACAAATTTATATTGTCCCTTTCCTATTTTTCATGTCAAATAATTCCAGCATTTTTTTTTTTTTAATCTTTCTGTTGATTGAAGACCAAACAGAACATTAATTTCCACAAAACCCACTCAGTTTAAAAGCAAACAGTAAGGAACAGTTCCAGAACTAGTAATATTGAAGGGGTTTGAGTTGCTAGGGCTTGATATCACTTGCTTAAATGCAAAATTTCTTTTGGTGGATAATTAACGGAATGTGGCTAGTGAAGGAAGAAAATGTAGGATTCATTTGAACAGCTGGAGCTGTTTCTATTAGAGATGCTCAAATGTGAATTGTTGTGCACTGCTTGATGCTTCTCACATCATTTGAAAGCAGGGATCAAAAACAGGTAGTTGGATTCATACCTTGGAAATGCCCATTTCTGTCTGATGATTTATCCAGGGAGCCAGAAATAACCTGCTCAAATCTTCATGCTTACCTTTTAAATATTTAAAGTTCTATGTTCTTAGGGACAGCAAATGAAATAAATTAGCTGGAAAATTATAAAAGTATTGAAATTTATTGATTCAGGTCTAAGCATTCTAATTTGGTTTGAATTTTTTTCTTAAACATATATTGTTATTTTAGTAGTGTTCTTCCTTCCTACTCGTATGCCCTGGTTTCCCTTTATCCCTTCTGAAAAGCTTAACCACGCCAGTAGAGGACAGCACAGATGAATTAACATTGAGAATGCTCCACATTTGACGTCGATTTTATTTTGTCATCGTGATGCCTGCACTGATATGAGTTAGGCTGTACCAGCCTCCCCAGTCTGTACAACTGAGCCCAAGCACTGTCTGCTAACACACTGCCTCCCTAAGCACTGTGTATCATCAGTGCTGGAGAGGAGCTTTGGTAGCCTGAAAAGGAATGTTTAGGTTCTGTATAAATGTCAATATTTTATTTAGCACCAAATTTAAGGTCATTCAGAGCACTTCATAATTGTTCTCAGTTTAACAATAGATCCTTCTGAATCCTTATCAGTATTTGCATAGAAATCACATAAACTGTATTTTGCAAAAATGAGAGTGGACAAGATTCCTAACTACAGGTTTTCTCATATTTCTAAATTCAGGATGAAGGAACTTGCAGTTCAGAATCAGTAGATAATAAATAGTGTTAAAAAGGCAGCTGGAGAATGTGAAACATTGTTTGGGGAATAATGTCATGGTTTTAAATGAGAAGTCAAAAGACACTTTCCATTTTTTGTTGGCAAAAGCCGTATGTTTTTCTTAGGACACGTGTTGATAATTTGGCAGAGGTTCACAAATCCTTCACATAATTCTTACTTTCTGATTCAGACACTGAGGTTTTGTATAAATGACTTTCACAATCTCAGGTGGACCATTTTACGGGATTGTAACAGCTGCTTGTTTACATGTACTGTTCAGGATGCACATCAGTTTCCATCAAACTACGCATGTTGCATATTCGCAGCTTTCTTTAAATCCCTTTCTCAGTTCAAAATGTTCAGGTATGGTATCTACCTGAAAGTTAAACTTTTTTAAATCTCTGAGTTTGTTGACAAAGAGCAAAGTACATTTTGATGGGTTTAAGATATTCTGCCAGCACTTCAGAAAAGAACTACATCAAAAGCAATCCAGACACACTCGCTCTTTACTTTGAATGTGCATCATCAGTGATGTCAGTGGGGCTCTCGTAAAACAGTTGTTAATTAACTTATGTTCCTTCTTTTGGCACTGCAGAATAAAGGCACAAAATGTTGTAGAAGCAACTTGAAGAGCAAACATTAGTTTGTTTGTTTCTTTATTAATAATTTATCTAGAAATGTTGAAGATATTTTAAAGTTATAAGATTCTTCCAACCTGCGGCAACATTTTTAGGACCGGACCCCATCAATCTTGCTCCATCTGGACCATTATGATAAAAGAGTTACTGTAAGGTTTGCTCCTGCAAACAAATCTTGACCTAGCATGGGTTCAATTTCAGCTGGCAGCTGAGAGTGACAGTGTCGTTTTGAGTTATTCTTTCACAAACAGAAAAGAGAGAGGTGCAAGCCTAAAATGAAATTTATTTTAATTAGTTACTGTTGTTTTATGAACTCTCCTGCAAACAAACAATCAGAACATAATGATGGCCCTTGCATGAAGATCAAAAAGCAAAACAGACCCTAAAAAAAAAAAACAGAGCACCAGTTTAAATCCTCTTATCATTCTTTTAACATTTAAAAGAAAGCTGTATGTATTGAAAAGTAAGTATTTATTTCAACATCCTTAATTTAGTAAGGCCAATGCATTTGTGTGTGGATACTTGTTCCCTTTAATGTAAAACAATGCCCACCACTTGCCTATTTTGATTTCCCCATTTGCTCCTTTCAGTTAGTGAAAAGTGTTGGAGGATCATAACTGAGACTGGTTTAACAACAGAGGCTTTTTTAACTTCTTGTGTTCTCCAGTGGGAAAACTATAGAGAATGCTGTCAGTCATCTTAAAAACAGCATCACATTTCATTTTTTCGGCAGAGAAATGAGCAGAATCCCATTCTGTACAGACAAATATCTGGTTACTACCTTTTTCAGTTAACTTTATTTCTACATGTCCTGCTTCATATGCCATGGTAGCCTGTGCATTGAACAAGAGTTCTGCAGAGGTCATGCATATCGAAAAGGCAATACAGAAAAGAGATAATTTTGAAGTATCCTAACTTTTGAGTGCTTGACTTAGGACCTCCCCTGATATTTTTTATTAGGTTTTAAAACAAATTTCTAGGGTTAAGAAATAAAAAAAGTTAAAAAAAAACCCAAACCATAAGCAAAACCAAGCACACCAGCAAATCCTTTTACATGCTGTATTGATATTCACACAACTTTTATACCTGCTCCTGCCAGATTGCTGTTCTGCAGCCTCTCTCCTCTCATAGCTAGAAACTTGGTTTGTATTTCCAGATTAAAGTAATGCTCATCTTTTTTTGCAGTGAAGGCTTTTGAGGCAATTCTACTTAATCACTGATAGCATATTTCCACTTTGCATAGAGTCAGGCTCCCTCCGGTTTACTTTAGCTGACTTCAACAAGCTTTTTTAACATTTAGATAAGGGAAATTCTTCAGAATCTACTTAATCAGGCCATGGATAGTCATCTATCTCTACTAACAATACCTCATATGTGCATAATATGATCTCATCTACATTTTTCAGTATCAGCATTTCAGTAGCTCCTAATCATTCTGACATTGATTAGTGCCAGCAGTTAAGGCTGTTACTACTATCTGTTGACACTGCACATTTATCCCACTTCTATTACTTCTAGTCCCTAAAGACATCTGATGTTTCGAAAATTTTATCCTGAGCTTTCTAAAAATCCTTTAAACAAACAAAACAGGAAAAGCACAGACAACAGACAACACTCCTAAAAAAAAAAAAAAAAAAAAAAAAAAACCCCAACANAACAAAAAACCTAGTGTAAAGATTGAAATTTTTACTTATTAAAAGTTTTGAAGAGTCACACTTGGGATCCATGTTTCCCAGCATGGCTGTATCACTGAATGGGCAATAATGCTGAATTTAGCTGACCAGGATATTTTTACACTTTTCTAAACTTCTTTTGGAAACACTGGAGAATAGCAATAGAATAAAAGACAGAAAAGACAGGGGAAAGTAACAATCAAAATAATTTTCCACTATGAAAACAGGGCAGAGAATTCTTGTGCTGAAAACGGTGGTCGTAAAAAGCAGTGGATGTCACAGGAGGTTCTTTCCCAGTCACATAAAGTTGTCACTCAAAATATCTATATGCTACAGACTAACAGGTACTGTGCTTTCTGAACCCTATGGAGGAGAGCAATACAAGAGCTCAGCCACAGGGCCTTAATCCTCTGGTGTCTGAGATAGAGAGCTGTAGCATCACTCAGTAATTTTAAGCTGGGGACATTGCTGTTTCACAAATGGCAAAGCACAGAACAATGAATAAACAAAACCCCCAAACCAACCAACCAACCAAAAACTAACCATCAGACAAGGCATGGACAGCTATCAAGCTATTTCAAAGTTTCAAAGGAAAACAGATTTAGGTAGTTCTCAGAGAATTTTACTTTTCCTGAAAGGTGTCAAAGCCAAGTTGAGCAAACAGACATTGGGAGAGGAATGGTCACATAGATTAGAAAATGATCAGGGAGCTAGAGCACCCACCTTATGACGACAAACTGAGAGATTTGGTTTTTTTCAGCTGGGAGGAGGCTCCAGAGAGACCTACTTCCTGTACCTAAAGGGGGTCCACAAGAAAGCTGGTGAGGGCCTTTTTTCAAGGACATGTGGTGATAGCATAAGAGGTTATGGCTCTAAACTGAAAGAGGGAAGATTTAGATGACATGCAGTAAGGAAGAACTTCCTGCCCATGAGGGTAGTGAGGCACTGCAACAAGTTGCCCAGAGAGCTTGTGTTCAAGCCCGGGCTGGATGGGTCTTTAAACAAACTGGTCTAGTGGAAGGTGTCCCTGCATATGGCAGTGGGGTTAGAACTCAATCTTTAAAGTCTCTTCCAACCCAAACTATTCTAGGGTTCTGTGATATCTGAAATCCTAAAGAGGGAGTTCCCAGAGGAACTGGAGAAAGAAGACTAGCACATACTAGTAAAGAAAGTTGTTGTCCCCTTTCTTTCTTAAAAACAGCACAACTTAGGAGCCTCAGTGAGTATGACAGTCTTGGCACAGTGAAAGCACTGAATAAAAACAAAGCTGGAATTTGGGGAAAAGCAAAAAAGCCAAAAAAGTAGCTTGAGAGGTTCAGACTTGAGGATGAGGACTCACTGCCATTGGAATCTCTGCAAGTGTTGAATAGTATGACCCATCTAGGTGCAATAGTCCATTTTCCAAGCAGGATGACAAAGTGACTAGAACATAAAAAACTGATGTAATTTTGTCACTAGAAGATGGGAACTAAGGCTAGGGCATGGGCAGAGGCAGGGACAGCCTTGAAGGGTCTAGGGAATTTCAAGATCTCAGCTGTATTACAGTGATGTCACCAGCAAGCATGGGCTGCTGGATTGTGGTTCTCAGAAAAAAAGTATCTTTGAAGAGAGAAAATACTAATTTTTTTTTTTCTTCCTTCCTCTTAGAAGGTTTCTGATTTCACCAGGAAAAATCAAGCCACATTATAGTAATAATGAGACTTTTATTTGATTTCCATAGTCAAACTCTTAGTTTTAGTTCCCTTGTACATTAAATGGAACTGGAAAGAGACTATGGGTCTATTCTACACAAGAAAAATAAAACAATTTTACAGTACCCCCTTTAAGCAAAGCATATGTTAAGTTGTTCAATGAAAACTGTGGTTTCTTTTTGTCTGCTAGGTCAGGTAATATGAAAGCTACATAGCTTCTTATTACAATCAGTCTACTATCTTTGGATTTCATTGGGGGGAGTGTAGGGCAGGAGGTGGGGCAAAGAGACACAGCTGTTTAGAAATAATTTTAACATGACCTCAAGTCTTCCAGAAATGAATGCAGCAAAGTGAAGTCAGATGTTTGAATACAGTTTTCTCTGTTCTGCACTTCTATTTAGAGCAAATGGAAATGTGAACAAAGAATGAAAGATAATACAAATATAAAACTATCAACAGCAAAACTAGCAAGAAATACATTGTCTTGTATCCAGCTTGAAATATTATATACTCTTTACTGTAAAAATATAAAGATATTTGAATGGATTTCTAAAGAGAGTGTGTGTGCATACAGTTGGAAGTAAGTTTTTTCAAGACTGTGATTTCAAAGGTGAGCAATTTTCCAGTTTCAGTAACTGTGTAGATTCCTTAGGTCCATTAAACTACAGAAGGGAGCAAGAAAGAGAAGGAAAAAACACTTCAATGGGAAGTAAAAAGAAAAGTTCATTCTTCACTTGAATATTGGTTTTACTGCTGCAGTACTGGATTAGACCTACTCACTTCACAGCAAAGCTCTATTCTTACTACTTTCCCTACATACAGCTCACCCTAATGGATTGCTGCAGTATCACTCTCCCACCTCAAAAGAAAGACTTCAAAAGGTCTAAGCCTCATCACGTTGATAGGATAATTTTTAAGTCACAATGCAATGCAAAGAAGTAGTTATAGATGAAAAATCTGCAAAGTTCATTTTATCCGGACTTTTTATTACAGAAGGAGAATATGCTCAAGCTGCCAAATACATCCTATCTCTGATATTTTCTGTTTTGATACTTAAATCATTACATTACTTTTATTAAAATCACACAGAAACTGAAAATATTAATGTTTTCAAATTATTTGGGGGTTAATTATGTAAAAAAAAAAATCTCTGGTGATGGAAGAATGCAGGACACTGATTATGTTCTTAAAAGACTACAAAATCTAAAGTTAAATTGTGGTGCCATTTTCAATTGCATTTGCTCACTCTACATTGTCTAAAACAATCCAGGAAAAGTGGACACTGCCCCAGTTGGAACAGGTTATCTTGTAAGCAGCAGCATCTGCACTGCTTAGATGTAATTTTTGGCTTTACTGGGATCTCTTGAGTGATGTACAAAGTGTGAGGGAGAACAACTGATCCTTCTGGAATGTATCCTAATTAATTTTAAAACAAATATTCACTTATGTTTCTTCCGTGCAAACAATCAATATTTGACAGCTGTCTTGACAGCCTGGTGTTCTTAGTGGCTTTGTTACATTAGAGTCGTCTTGTCTCAGTCTGTCACCTTAGGCTTTTCAATTATTTTCAGAGCCTCAGACAAGCTTCAGTGAAAGGCTTAATCTTTTTCCTCACGTATTCATTAAAGATGGCATCAAAATCAATCCTTCATTAAGATCTGTTGAATAAGGCCAGTGCTGCTAGAGAAATGTGGCACTACGTCTCTATCTGGTGTGAATCAGACGCTTAATGCCACTATCTACTGATTGCTTGTGTCTCCTTATTAGCAGGTGTATGAAAGGAAAATTAATCTTAGTAGAACCTCAGGTTAAACAAGCAAATCAGAAGAGGCATATTTATCTTTCTTACAAGTGCTAGAATAATCAAGAGAAAAAGCACAGAAATCACTTCAGGAAAATCCTAGAGATAACATCATGCATACAAATTATGAGAGTGACAGGCAGATCTGAACAGTCTCATAGCTGTTCAGGAACAGATTTTAGCATTGTAGAGGTTTGGGAAAATCACCCTCTAAAGAAAATTTACCAGACTAGCTCAGAAGGTTTGGAAGTAAGATAAAGCTAAATTTACAAGCATATATACAAAATATATTTACAATTATGTACAATTTAGAAATAGGACAGAAATCCAGTCTCCCACCCTGTGCAAAGAAAGCCCAGAAGGGGCCAATGCCACCTTCTTCTCTCCCCCCAGATAGAAAGCCAGCAAGATGTCACATGTCTGGTCAGTCAAGGTAAGTATTCAGTTATGCACAGATGAGCGGTAGAGGAGATGGAAGGCAAAGGGAACAAAGAGTGAGAAATTGTTTACACATTGACATTTTATCCCTTTTAGCAAACCAATGCATGATTGTAGACTTTATCATTATTATTCTTTTTACAACTGATCTCTATATTCAATAGAAGGTCCAGAAAGTTTCTCTCTCTTCTTATAATTCAGAACCAAAATAGAGTGTTAGCTCTTAATTAGCTACAAGCATCTGTTTCGTAGCAGCCTAAATAGAGATGAAGTGCAAAGCAACTATTTAATAGGAGCCCCTGAACCTTACAATAAAATACAAACGTTTTGCAGAGATTATTTTAAATTAATTTACCTTTGGAAATGTTATGGTAAACAGGCTGCTTATTCATTTTCTTACTCATTCTGCTGCAGCTTCTGGACCAAAAAGAGCCTCATTCTAAGTTCATGGATGCATTGTTTGGCACAGTGAAAGACAAGTGAGGTTGTTTGTTGCATCTGTTTGTTTTCAGACAGAACTCCAACTACAGTGTTTTTGCATTAATACTCAGAATGGCATCCATCAGACAAATACTAATCATTTTGCCTTCACTTTATAGGTAACAGGAGAACAAGGGGCAGTTCTGCAACAGAATTCCTTTTGCCCTAGTGAATGTATCCAAAAGAAAGCAGATTATTTGTGCCAAAAGAACGCTGCTTTTTTTCCCTCCACTAACTCTGAACTGGAGCTGTATAGGGGTAAAGGAGGCTAATGCACTTTGGAAGACTAATTTGTAAACACTGATGAGATGAATTCTACCACTAATCACACTTTGCTTCTCATTTGCAGTTTCTTTGCTTTACAGCCTAGCTTTATTTGAATGGGCACATCTTCAAATCTTTGGCTGCGGCCTAGGTTTTGGATAATTTTCATATCTAAGAACACAGAGCAAAATCTTATATTACATTTAACAGCAGAAATTTTACTGGATTATTTTAAAAGGAGATAAAGCATAGATAGACATTAAAAGAAAACAAGAAAGCAGGATTTGCCTGTAAAAGTTGCAGAGTTGTTACAGGTCTGGATGCATTCCTGTGCAACCTCATCGAGGTGTACTGGAGTGGGTTTTCAGGTACCTGCCCCCGCCCCCCACCTTTATAAACCCCAGCTAGAACTCAGGACACTGGAAGTTAATAAATGAAGCTTTATATTTACAGCAATGCACAATATACAAGCAAATATTTACAGGATATAACAGATATTTACAGATATATACAGTGAAAAGGCAATACAGACACCACACCCCTCCCAGAGACCAAAATCCCCAAGAGAGGGTAACCAAACTCCCCCTACCACCTTTCCCCCCTTCCCCAGCCTTATCTCACACCTGTTGATGCTGCAGATAAGCTGAAGATCGGTCAGAGATTAGTAATAGGAAGGAGTTAGTAGTTTTACTCTGAATTAGCTAAAAGACAGAGAGAGAAAGGAGAGAGCAGCCGCAGTGCTGAACAGAGAGAAGCCCTCTGTTAATCTCATTGTTTTGAGAACTGTTCTTAAAACAACTTTTTTTTCTTTCTCAGTAAAACTCGGTGAAGTGACACACTGTGTTTAACTCTCTCTCAGTCAATAGCCTAATTTCTCACTCAGATCTTCCAATTAGCTCCACAGGTCCCATTCAACAATTCTATGATTATACAGGTGTTACTGGAGGTTAGGTCCTGAACTTATGCAGACTTAAACAGAATTAGATGAAACCCTTGCATACTTATACTGACTTCAATGACTCAGTGTAATCCTCTGATTTCTGTGACTCGCCTCTTTCAGTTCTCACTTTCCTAGCAGCATTTCAGCTCCTACTTCCAACTGCCCTGACACAAGGGGCAGAAGTGACTTGCAGTAGAAAATAACTATGTACTCTCCAGCTCATTCTTCAATAATTTAGTCAGAAGTGGCATCCATCATTATCTGTGCTGAACACTTCAGCACAGGTCATTATTAGTTGAAGCTGTGAAAAATTTCCAGACGTTACCTACCAATAGTTTTCCTTCTTTGTGAGACACAGTTCAGTATTTTCCTGCACCCACCACTGCCAGTGTGGAAACATTTCTGGTCAACATCCCCTGTCAATTCACAAACCAGAGGTAGTGCTAACATCAGCAGCTTTGTAAAACAGCTGTTTTCCTCCATCAAGATTAGCACTACCATGCTTACCACACGCCTTTGTCTATGTCTGGCATTTTTAAATGGAGAACCTTGCTGTTCTGGTTAGTTCAGTTTGTAAGATGTAGCCAACACTGGACAAATATTTCTGTCTACTTGGTCCTGGGAGCTGCTATTCAGAGTCCTGTTTTTTGAATGGCCTGCCCAAATCTCTCTGACAGGTGTGGAATTTGGAAATACAACTAATAGCAAAAGTGATAGCATATTCTCATCACCAAGGAAAGGAAAAAATGGGGGGGAAAAACCAAAACCAAAAAACCCACACCCAAACAAAAAAACACAAAACCCAGATAATTTAATTAACATCTTCTTAAGCAAAAGCACAGAGAAACATCAGGGTATGTCCTAAAAGTTAAAAATAATTGGAGTAACCATTTTAGAAATTACATTTGGAAATTAATTCCATAGAGAAAAGAAATCTCCTTTTTTAACATTCAGAAGTTGGACACCTTTGCTAATATTGACTGGTGTTGCAAAAGGAGAGACATGGTTGGTCAAAAAACGTGGCCCATAAACGCATTTATAGGTCAAGAGCAAGATCCTAAATTCTGTTTGCATTTCCCTGTAGCCATGGAAAACCACGGACCATAACGTCACAAAGACATTCACCTAATGCCACAGTTTGCATCAGTGCCCTTGACCCATGATTTAGGAAGACATCCTGATTAAGAACAGTTTAGAGGCTGTTTGTATACAAAAGTGTTGAAACCACCTGGCTAGCAAAGGCAATTGTCCTGGTTACTATTGCTACCATCTGTATGTCGTAACCATTGAAGGTCATCAGCTGGGAACTGGATTAACAAGATTAAAAAACCCTCAAGCAAATAACCCTGCAAAAAGGAAGATTTTACTCGTCACATCCTCTGTTTGCTAGACTGATTAGGTAGGACAGACCCATTGTAGCAAATTTGTTCACATCCTAGTGTAAGAGAATGGGTACAGAAAGTCATTGTAAGGAGCAAGAGATTTAGGGCAGGGATCGTAAGCACCAGAACCCAGGTTTCTCAGTACTCGAATGAGATCTTCCTATTGATTGATCTTTGAGTAAGAAATGACTGTCCTTTGGACACACTCAACAGGAAAAAAATTGACCCCAGCATATCTCTCTCTGCTGCAGCTGCAGATGAGTTGCCTCCAACTCACTGATGTTATTGAACACACATTTTACATCAGCAGAAGCCGAAAGTGCAGAGCCCAAACCCTTCAGAAATTCTGCTGTTGATTACATAGTGCAGACTTCACCTTTAATCACAGTCTGCATTTAAGAGTGTTTCCAGCAATGAATATACTGTGTCACATCTGAAGTTTGAAAAGCTCCTGGTATTTGATTTTCATAAACTCATTTGAAATTCAAATTTCAGCGGAATACTTTGTTTAGAGACAAATTTATTATTCTGAAGAGTATTATGTGGCAATGATTATGTTACAAATTTCAGGTTACAAAGTATAAACATTTTTTCCTTGAAAACTCTGAGGAAGTCCTCATGTTTTGTAACACTAAAAGTGTTGTTTGGGCTTGGTTTTGTTCTGGGGTTTTTTTACCGCCATCTGACTTGGAAGCAGTTAATGGAATTTGTTCAAAATGTTCAGGGTAAAAATTGGATCTAAGCAGACACCAAATTCTAAAAGTGCATTGCTCATAACCTAGAGGTAGTCTTGAAACAGGTTCTTTCACAGTTTGCCATTCAGCTTTCTCTAACCAGGTCAAATGTTATTTATGTTAAAGCTATGCAGTTGCATATGAGGAAAGAAAGTGAGTGTGTGCCCATGGCAGGAGCTTGTTATCTCTTTTCCTGTCCTACAAGGATAGGAAGCTAAACCTTCACTGTCGGTGCTCTTTCCTGATTTTGCCACTGACTGATTGTATGATCTTGCAAAAATCATTTAGACACAACAAATTAGAAAGATTTTAAGGATTGACAGGCAAAGGCTTTTAATAATTCTTTGAAGCTAGTCTTTGGTTTCAAAGCTGAAGAATAAATTTTAGGAGGAGTGACTGAAGGAGTTGGGGCTGTTTAGTTTGAAGAGGAGGAGGCTGAAGGGAGACCTGTCTACAGACACGGGAGACGCTGTCTACAGCTACCTGAAGGGATGTTGTGGAGAGGTTGCTGCTGGTCTCTTCTCACAAGTAAACAGTGATGGAACAAGTGGGAATGGCTTCAAGCTGCGACTGGGGAGGTTTAGACTGGACATTAGGAAACACTTTTTCATGGCAAGAGTGGTCAGGCATTGGAGTGGGCTGCCCAGGGATGTGGTTGAGTCACCAACCCTAGATGTGTTTAAAAGTCATTTGGATGTGGTGCCTGGGGATATAGTTTAGGGTGAACCTGGCATAGTAGGGTTATGAGTTGGACTTGGAGATCCTGAGTGTCTTTTCTGACCAGAATGTTTTGGTGGTTCTGTGAAAGCTGTGTATGGTGTATACGCATCCACGCTAAAGTCTCATCAGGGATTTAGCAATACCAAACGAGATGCATGTGAAGCAAAGCAATGCTAAATAAATGGTTCTGCAGCCAATCTACATTTAGTTGTGCTGGATTATTTCCTCATTAAAAAAAAACCCAAACAAACCATAGAAGACAGAAAACCTATTTGTGTAGCAAACATGGATGTGAGAAAAGTGCTTTATTCTGGAGAGACATTTTAAGCAATAGGATAGAAAAAGAGAAGGATTATTTTCTTCCTGTTGCATTCCATTTCCCACACAATACTTTGTAGACAAACGGCTGGGGCCATAACCTTAATTGTTCAAAACTATTAAGCAAATTAATCTGTGAATTTATTTAGAAGTACATCAGGTTCTCTAATACAGTTCTGGGCTTTGGAAGTTCACAATAGGTTTCACATGAGAAGCATGAGACCAGTGCTGGCAGTCAGTTTATTTGCTTAGGTTGGGACAGGGGTAAGAAGAGGAACACTGCAAATGTTTACTCTGCATAAAATAATTTAATCACATCCATTAAGTCTGTGAGACTGGATCAAATCACAGGAGCCTGTAGCATTGGTGAATTGCTGGTTATTCACTGCAGAATTATGGGGAAACACTAATTATTAACTTTTTATTAGTGCTATTAATTTAATAATTTTTTAATATACTAAAGGTCAGTAAGAATTACTGCCTGTAACACTTAGAGGGAAATGAGACTGAAATTGTTTTGTGTGATTTATGCTTTTTTTCATTAATGTTCTCAATCTGCTGTAAAATCTGTACAGGTGTAAAAGCTGTGGGTTATCATTTAATACACCAGGCAGAGCATTTCAAGTAGGAAATTGTACAGTAAAACCATCTTAGCATGCATTCCGTGAGAGACCGAACTGCTCTCTGAGCCTAGAAAGTGCAGACAATTCAGTAAGTGGTCCCACACCTAGCAGAGAAAGAAGCTTTGGGGGCAAATTCCACTGTTTCACCTTTTAGAACTGTAATTCCATTATGCTGAATTATTCTGCTACTAAAATGCTACTTTAAAAAATACTGTTTGCTGAAAATTGTTTAATTTTAGCATTCTGTCCCATGGAATATTCCTTCTGGACAAACAGAATAGCACTCTGGAATATTTGTGTTATTCTCTATCACTTTCTGTAAAGCTGGTTAGATCATCTAAAAACATTTTGAATGTTGACAAGGGCGCTGATGAGGGCTTCATAAGCAGTATTACAGAGCTGGAAAGAACTAAATTTAGTTTTCAGAGCTCAGTTACAATTTGTTGCAAATTAGTAAATGTGTGGAAACTTGTAAGAGAATCAAGCTAGGCTTTTTTCAGCACATTATTACTTGCAAGAATAGATCTGAGTTCTGCAGAGGTGCAGTGTGCATTCTGGGGTTGTATCTCATTGAGTTAATAAAAAAAAAGGTGGGTTATATGTAAAAAATGCACTCTTTTTTTTTTTTTTCCCTGCTTACCTTGCAATTTTAGCCACAAACTAGCTAATTGTTAACTTGCTACAATAAATAATCTTGCTGAGTAATTCTGCTTTTAACAGTCCCTTTAGGCTCTCAGAAACAGGCATTTGACCTGCTGAATCTCTGTGTCTGAACATAAATAACACAGGCAAGTTTAAATGGCTTAGTCATAGAAGGTTCTCTTCTATATTGTGATTCAAGCCAGTGGTCTGCAAGTCACTGACAAGAACTAGAGATAGTATTCTTATCTTGATACCTAAGAATGGAGGTTTCAGCAGTGTTTCTCTTTTTGGTTTTTTCTTTCCCTTTTCATACATTTTAAGGCAGTCTCTTTTCCTTTACTTTTTTTTCTTCCTTTCCATTCATTCATTCTTCAGACTCTGCACCCTTTAATGAGTAACAGAATTACTTTGATATTACTCTTCTTTTGTTAAACATGCTGTGAACTGAGTGCTACTTGAATCTGAAATTACCTTTGAAGAATAACAAGCCAGGAGATTTGAAATGGGCCTAGAAGGATCCTCTTGGAGATGATCCAGAGTTTTATCATTTGAATCCTACTGCTCCTTCTACAGTATCACAGAGTACAGTGCCACAACACCATAGAATGACAATGAGATAACATTAATTGGGCTGTTCTGACTGTGGTGTGATTATATAGGTAGACATCAAATTTAAATATTTGCATAAATTTTAAAAATAGGTGAGAAAATACAATGCCTGAACACTGTGTTCCAAACAAACTAAATTATGCTACTTCAAGCAATAAAATTGGATTGACATTTTTATATTTTAATTTCAGGCTACTTCCAGATGTAGGTCTCAGGCTTGCCTCCAAAATAACAAAAAGCAATAATATTTTGTTCCTATGTATTCCAGAGGCTTTTGAAAGCTTTCTGAATGTTCATTTTAATTATACAAGAATATTTTTTCCAAAGGGTAAAAATAAAAGTAGCATTCTCTTCTTTCCAAGGACCTTTGACAAGGAACATGCAATGGGAGGACGAGGGACAATGGCTTTAAACTGAAAGAGGGTAGATTCAGATGAGATGTAAGGAAGAAGTTCTTCACTGTGAGGGTGGTGAGGCACTGCATCAGATTCCCAGAGAGGTTGTCTATGCTCCCTCTCTTCTAGGTTCAAGGCATGGTTTGGAACGTGCTTTGGACAACCTGTTGTAGTGGAAGCCGTCCCTACCTAGAGCAGGGGGACTGGAACTACATGATCTTTAAGGTCCTTTCTAACCCAAAACATTCTATGATTCTGCCATTCAGCCCTCTTCCACATTTCACAGTTCATGTCTATCCTCTGTAAACAACAACTCACATGGACAACCTTAAGAAGTGGGCCTGACCTGGACAACCTCAAGAAGTGCAGATGATCTGGAAGGGCCTTTCCAACCCAAACCATCCTATAACTCTGTTATTCTATTGTTAAGCCCTCTTCCACACCTTACAGTTCATGTCTAGCCTCTGTATATGTCATCTCACCTAGACAATCTCAGGAAGAGGGCTTGTGTGAACCTCATGAGGTTCCTACACCTGGGTCAAAGCAATCTTTGGTATCATATCAGTATAGGTTGAGGGATGATGTGAATGAGAGTGGCCCTGCTGAGGAGGGTTTGGAGATACTGGTAGATGAAAACCTGAGTGTGAGTGTGAGACAACAATGTGTGCTCATAGCTGAAAAGGTAAATTGCATCCTGGGCTCCATCAAAATATTTTGCCATGAAATTCCATAGTTAATCCAGAAGAATTTATGGATCTCAAAATTTTGACCATGAAACTACATGGTTTAATTTTTTTATTTTTGTAATTTATAATTACAAAATAATAACAACAGTTTTATAATTTAATGTCATCATATTTATGTGAAAGGGACTATGACATCAGTTGACAGGTAATGTCCATAATATACAACTTTTCTACCTTGAAAGAATGCAAGTATTATTGAAACATTACATCAGGTTGCAATTTATTTATTGCCTTGCTTCTCTGTCTCTCTCCTGGAATGCTACTGAAACAGAATATGCATGAAGCTGGGATCAGATCCAGTACGCCGAACACCAGGGTATTATGCAAAAGTGATAAAAACGGAGAAAAAGACACACATACTGTGAAAGTGAAAAATAATTGGGCATGGAGACACATGCAAAATCTTTAGAGAGGCTGTTAGAATACCTGCATTTTCCCAAAGCAGTAGCAGTAAAGACCTGACTGCCATTACTCAGTTTGTTGTACTTGTGACCATTTCCAGTCATTCTGGTGGCTGTCTGCTGGATGCATTCCAGCATGTCAGCGTCTGTCTTGTACTGGGTAGGTTAAAGCTGGGCACAGCACCCCATAAATGGGCTCACAAGTGCTGATCAAAGGAGAAGGGAAATTCTTGGCTTGGCTTTCTGGCCACACTCTTGTTAATGAAGCCCAGGATGCTGTTGTCTTGCTTTGCCACAAGTGAACTGCTGGCTCATATTCAACTTCTTATTCAGTAGGAGCCCCAGATTCTCTTCTGCAAATCTATGTTGTATTTGGTCAGTGCCCAGCATGGGCTTACTGCTTTCCAGGTGCTGGCCATTTGCCTCTGTTGAGGTTCATGATGTTCCTGGTGGCCTATCCCTACAGACTGTTGAGGCTCCTCTGAGCAAACCTGTCCTGTAGTATATCAATCACTCTCCCCAGTTTGGCATTGATCATGAACTTCCTGAATGTCCACTTCCATCCTATTGCCCTGGTTATTAATAAAGAAATTTCAAAAATATTAGCTCTAGTATCAATCCCTGAGGGATGCAAGCAGCAGGTAACCAACTGCCAGCTGAACTTTGTACAGTTGACCACAACCCTCTGAGCCTAATGAGCAAGCGAATATTCTACTCACCTTATCATCCATCCTAGCAGTACCTATCTTAGTACTATGGTTCTAAGGACACTGTGAAAGAATGTGTAAAAAGTATTTTACTTTCTAAGAATGCTTACAATTGGCAGTTTTCTTTTTCTACTGTACCTCTCCACTCTCTCCTCCATTCTGTGTAGAGTAATCCCATTTCACCATTGGAAATTAATTGTCTATCACCATTCTGACACTGAACAGAAATGCCTAATTTTGCCCTTGGTTCCCTGAAGAGTCAGTGGATATAGGCACTTCCACATGTAAATCACTCTGTCAAACTTGGAATTAACATCAAAAGAGTTTTCTTTTCCTGGTAAGCAAATGGGCTTGTTTGTTGTTTTTATTATTGTTGTTGTTATCACTACTATTAGAACCTTGCTATGTCCCTTAGCATCATTTCTCTAATTCTTATGTTGTTGAAAAACTCTTGGTGGACCCACAGTGAGGTCTTATCTTTGCTTTCTGTATTGCACCAGGAAGGTTTGCTGTTCTCCCATTTCAGTTACTTCTACCTTCCTCGCAGTCTTCTGTCACTTAAATTAAGTTTCTGTAAGACTCCATCTCCAGATTTTCAAATGTCTTGCAGTTTTAGCTTATTTTTCTTCTAATCCTTTGACTCGTTCCTCTCCTTACAATAATGAATTCTTCTCATTCACTTCCACTAATCTTGCTTACCACTTTTTTTTTTTTTTTCAGTAATTTTGTGGTTTAAACTCATAGTGGGGGGATTTGAATGATGTTAGGAGGAATTTCTTTAGAGTGAGGGTGGTGAGACACTGAAACAGGTTACCCAGGGAGGTTGTGGCTGCTCCCTCCCTGGCGGTGTTCAAGGCCAGGTTGGATGAGGCCTTGAGTGACCTGTTCTAGTGGAAGATGTCCCTGCCTATGGCAGGGAGTTGGAACTGGATGAACTTTGAGGTTCCTTCCAACCTAAACCATTCTGTGATCCTGTGATTCTATGATACTTTAACCATTACAAGCCCTGAGGTCTAACTTTACCCTTTATTGGTGTTATGGTGGCTGTGATATGACCAGTTTTAATGAATTCTTTATCTTTCTACTCATAGCTAGGAAGACTTAGGATCATAGAATCATAGAATGGTTTAGGTTGGAAGAGACCTCAAAGATCATCCTGTTCCAACCTTCCCGCCATAGACAGGGACACCTCCCACTAGATCAGGACGCTCAAGACCTCATCCAGCCTGGCCTTGAACACCTCCAGGGAGGGAGCAGCCACAACCTCCCCAGGCAACCCGTTCCAGTGTCTCACCATCCTCACTGTAAAGAACTTCCTCCTAACATTCTGTGTAAATCTCCCCTCTGCCACTTTAAACCCATTCCCCCTCATCCTGTCATTACAAGACTTTGTGAACAGTCCCTCCTCAGCCTTCCTGTAGGCCCCCTTCAGATACTGGAAGGTTGCTATAAGGTCTCCTCGAAGCCTTCTCTTCTCCAGGCTGAAAAGTCCCAACTCCCTCAGCCTGTCCTCATAGCAGAGGTGCTCCAGCCCTCTGATCATTTGTGTGGCCCTCCTCTGGACTCTGTCCAGCAGTTCCATGTCCTTCTTGTGCTGGGACACTTAGCTAATCAAGGAGAAAAAAGAAACAGATCCCAAGACACAATGCTGGATGCAACTTGTGATCTTCTGATGATTACAATGTTGAGGTCTTAAAAGGGGACTGAGAATCCACACCACCTCAGAGCTTAGTTGAACAGCACTTGATAAATGTTTAATGGTGTAAGTGTTCAAAATTATTCATTCTGTGCAATTGTAAATATTGACCTTGTTGACTTTAGTCTCGGGAAAGGAGAAAAGTTATTGAAAATGGTGCTTTTAAATGTTACAGTGGTATATCTGTGAACAGCATTCTACAGGGGGGCATGTCAGGTTAAACAGATGCAACTGAACTAAAGACCTTCAAACTTTGGCACTGTACTGAGTATGGGTGTTATTCCATGGTATAGTGAGCCAGATCAAGAGCTGGCTCACAACTTCTTTCACAGCAAGTCAGTGAAATGCAGTTTTGAGAGAGCTGGCAGAAAGTGTTTGGAGTGCTAAAAGGAAGTACAACAGGAAGGCTGGCAGAAATAAATGTGCACTGACAGATTTTACTTCAATATTTATTCATCTCTGCTTAGCTTTGTAATATCTACATTATTTGAATCTGGTTTGTATGCGTACACTTTTTTATTTCCCATTTATAACTCTTTTTTTTTTTCCTCCTGTGGTGAAGTCTACAGATTTTCTAGCATGCCAAAGTACCTACAATTTTTGTAAGATCTTGTAAATGTAGTAATGTTTTTCGGACTTGTATGACCAATGATTTCAGCTTTTGCAAAGTCAAATGTACATCTACATACACTTGAAAGTCTCCAGTTCCTTGTAATCTTTGACGAAACCTTCAGAGTGTGCAACACCTGTACTCAGTTTTAGACTTGCCAAGCTGTCTGGGAATAGCTGCTGTATTTTAAAGTGTGTTTTAATAATTTATTTTTGACCAGGTGTTTTGACTGGGTTTTTTTTAAACAATACATGTCTCATAGCAATTGTGATACAGCACTCAACACTTAAGTAGGTCTACTTTGTACTATATACATTTCATCCTTACAAGTCAATGACCCTTTCACTGAGGCTAGCAGTCCAACTGGCAGCCTCAGCAGGCCCAAAGCAGTTTCTATTTTCCATATCTTGGCGATGCAAGCACAGCAGCAGTCAGTGCTTCTATACTGATCCCTCAGTTGTCTTACTTCTGCTTCATGATAAGACTGCAGAATTTATATTCAACGAGAATGAAGTTAAAAAACACAACCCACTGTAATTTCTCCCTGGAGAAAGAAAGAAGTAAACTCTGGTGTGTCTAATCCTGAAAATAACTAATGAAGACATCACTGAGATCTGCTTGGAATAATCAAAAAGAACTAAGTATTAGTGATGTAGCTTTAATTTGGTTTGATCTGTATATGAAGACAGGCAACACAAGGAAACATTTTGGAGGTGGAGTGACTTATAGTGGATTAGGAATACTAAGGTCTTGTTATGTTTCATGGAATTTTTATTTCTCAGTACTTGTTATGCTGGTGTTGATGAAGCTTGATTTGCATGCTTGTCTTTATCTACTGAAGAAAATATTTCTCACATCAGTCTTGAATAAAACACACCCTTTTGCAAGGGTCTATAACACTGTGGTGGCAGTGATTGGGCATTCCTCAAAATGTTTATGGAAAAATGTATTTCCAGTCTTCACCAAGTCCTGAGTTAAAGTTAAATACTTATCAAGTGAGAAGAATACATAGATATGTAAAAAGTATTTTGTACTGGGTTTGTTTTTTGTTGTTTGGTTGTTTTTTTTTTCCAAAAAAATATAGCAAAAAAGATTTACAGAAGTTGCCATAGAGAGCTTTTTTTTTAATATCAAAGAAAATAATTTAATTTTAATTTCACAGATCTCTATAATTCTTGTTTGTGAGTATAGCAAAACTGAAGGGATACTTATTAATTTCAGATTCAGGAAAAAATATTTTTCACATTTTTATTTCTACTTTGTTAATATTTTTATATTTTATCTGGTGCTGCAGGAAGATCTTACACTCATTTCTTAAATAATTGGCAGCATTTTTAGGAATTATATTGTAGGAACAAGAAGAGAAAGGAAGTTTTGACTCAGTAAGAGGTATCTTTTATTCCTGGTTTGTTTTTAAAGTATGCTTCCAATCTCTTCTTTTTGCTTTCTTATTTAGAGGTAGTTGATAATTAATGCTCCATGTGCAGGTCTTGTCCTGACATGGAATATTTACTCAGATATGGAAGTACAGAAGTCTTCTTGGGCCTCACTGTATAAACAGTGTCAGAGCAACCACAACATAGGTCCTAAAAGCTTCCCTTCGTGAGTTTTACCCAAAGCTGATGGAAAGTCTGTGTAATCTGAATACATGACTTTGCATTTGAATTAGCAGTAGTTGAATTAGCAATAATGTTTGACATCACAGACATCACAGCAATCTAGTCTGTGACTTTCAAAATAGACTAGGGGCTTCCTGCTTTCAGGGGAACTTTTCTGCAGTTTCACTTAACATCCTGGAATTCTGTGCTGTTAGAACAGAGGGACAGAACATTAGAGAGTCTATACTGGCTCAGATCAAATCTGACAGAGGTATCTGACATTCTGCCTCTGACTGGAGCCAAAAGCAAATGCCTGTGGTTGTGAAAGTATGATGTAAAAGAGTGCAGTCTCAGATAATGATCTCTTCTCTTGTTTGCTTCTCTTTCCTTATCTTTTGCCAGTCAAAATGTCCATGCAGAATGGTTTTCTTTTGGAAAATGTGATTTGACAGAATTGAGACACAGCATGGCAATGTGTTGATTTAGCAGGAGATTAGAGTGGAGAACAAGTAGACAGGCTTGCAGGCTAAACTGGAGTCCAATGGCTGCTGAGACGTAGAACCAAGATGCATAAAAGACAAGCTAAACCCATCTAAATTTGCCTGAAGCAGAATGCATAAGCTTTAGTCTTGAAAAAGAAACTGAAATCTTTGATCTTTTATCTTGAATGGACGGCTTTGGTCTTTTGCCTCCCAATGGCTTTTATATAATAATCTCCTTCCACCTTAGCTTGGCATTCATGTGCTTCTTTCTGCAATAGTGTTCGCTAGAGCTTGTGTCTGTGAAGCAACATGAATCCTGTTTATATATAGACTTACAAAGAAATATTTAATTCCAAGATTAGTCTCCTGTCTTGCCTTATTTACTCATGCTAATGGTAACACAGAAGATGCTGAAGATGGGTGGTTGACTGAGGGAAACAGAGGTAAAAGCATTAGTAGTAGGATGAGGATTATGAACTAATGTTCCTTTGGACTTCTAGAGGGCAAAATCACTGCAAAAAAGATAAAACGGTGAATAGGAGTTAGAGAAAGGTATTACAGAAACTGGAAGTTCTGTAGACACATGGAAGGGTAAAAAGTAATTAAATCAGCGTATGATTGTTTTCCTAAAAAAAAAATCTGAAATTATCTAGCAGTAGGAAACAAATCTTTGTGCAAAAATTGTAAAAACCTGAGATCCACTGGAAAACACAAACTGAAGTACTGTTAGGACAAAACAAGGGGAATAAGACTGCTTCCTGTTAAGTAGATTACTTCATGTGCTGGTTTGAACTAATTGGAGAATTTGAGTGAGAAATTTAGACTATTGGCTTAGAAATGAAAATACATGGTGTCATTTCACCCAGAGCTCTACTGAGAAAGAAAAAAAAATGTTTTAAGAATTGAAACCCAAATATAGATAAGTCAGACGGCTTCAGGCCTCTCTGGCTGTGTCTCCTTTCATGGTTCCTTTGTCTCTGCCTTTTGTGGCTGACTCTTAATAACTCTACTGACTTCTTTCCTACTGCTAATCCCCCTGGCCGATCTACCTTCGCTTATCTGCAGCATCAACAGGTGGTGAGATAAGATTGGGGAAGGGGGGAAAGGTGGAGGGCTGGCTTGAAAACCCCTCTTATGGATTTTGGCCTCTGGGGAGTGGGGGGGTAGTGGTGTTTCTGTATTACCTTTTCACTGTATATATCTGTAAATATCTGTTATACATTGTAAATATCTGCTTGTGTATTGTGCATTGCTGTATTTATTAACTTCCAGACGGTCTGAGTGTAGCCTGGGTTATTTCAAAAGGTGGGGGGGCAGGTAACTGCTAAACCACCACACTTCACCTTGGAGTTTCCTAACAGGGATAAACTGTAACAGAAATTTAAGGATCTGAGACCTCATCTTGAGAGGAAATCAAACATGTAGCAAAGCTGGCTGGAGAAGATTTTAATGCATGACAGTTTAGAGTTTTTTCTTTTCTGTGAGAACCCAATGCTGGTTCCCCATGAGAAGACATTTCAACAGTCAGACAAGGTCAGTTTATCATTCAGTGCAGAAGAAAAAAATGCAAATGGAAAAAAAAAAAAAAAGTTTTAGCTTAGCCAATCTTCAATACACTTTCATAAAGGACATAAATGCTAGTACTTATCGGTGAAAAGAAGCACTGATACATGAACACAAAATCATGACTGGATGGTGAGTTAATATTGGGAAAGTCTAGATGATGAAGTATTATACTACTGTGAAACTTATAAGAAACTCCCAGCAGTGACAAAATCTAGAATAATAGTAGCATTACTGAAAATAAGGTTTATGAAGGAATTTAAATTACCTAGTTTTGCCCTTCCCTCCTTAGTAACATCTACAGTACCTACTTTCAGTAGACCATTTGCACTACAGTTATGTTGCAGGAAATTCTTGCTTAAGACAAACCACATATTCCAGATAGTACCTTTATAAATATAAGAATCCTGAAAGATACTTTGTAAGCTGTCTGGGAAAACTGCAGCATTATGAGGTGACATATACACAAAAGTTTGGTAATCTGCCATAGATAGAAGAATAGCAAAACTATTGATTGCTACAGTTGAAACAGCCTTCAAACCTGAGTGGAAAAATAGTGATGAATTTTCCAGTTTTCTCACCAACAAAAGACATTTTTTTGCTGCTCAGTTAAAGGTAATTTAAGAGAAAATCTGTTAGAGAAGAGAACATCACTATGGAAATAAGTAGAGGGCTATGAAGTCTAGGCCACTGATGTGACAATGTCCTGATAACAGAACAGTCACATTTATACAACTTGCAGTTTGGAAAATCTTTTCATTGATCATGCACTGTGTAAGGTGCCACTTGTCAGATTATAATTAAAGCTGAGAAATGTGTGTTATGGTGTGCATTAGGAGAAATTTATAAAATATGTTTGGTCTAGCATCTTCCCTCAGAATACATGTGAAAAGGGCAATAAGCTTTTTTAAAGAATAAAGCAGATGAGGCCATAGGAGCTGTATCTGCTAACACAGTGGAGCTAAGTGATCAAAGAGATTTCAGTAGCAGCTGAATTACAGAGCTGTGGCTCTGAAAGAGAATTGGCAGCTGAAATATTAAGTATTCAGAAAATATTGAGAGGTAATGTCAGAAACAATCATAGATACTGGAAGCTATACAGCAAAGCAGGGAAGCCCTGAGGATTTAGAGGAGAGCTGGGAGAAGGGTAGCTGGAACTATGTGGAAGTTTGGAAAACCTAGGGCAATTTGGGAGCAGTGGGAAGGTAAGATTATAAAGAACTTGTTAAGTTATTGGGTCTTGGGACAAAACTTTATGCTTCCTGAGTAGCATTATTCATTTAACAACTTTTTATGTTTTTATACTTGCAGGATAGAACAAGCTTTGAAAGAACCAGATCAGCATTTGAAGACAATAGAATCACAGGTTTCAAAATGCAGAGATAATACGTTTGGACAGATGTGACTGTAATGCTGTCAGCTGCGGCTGTTCCATATCAAGTCCTCCAATATCTGCTGTTTATTCTTCAAGCTGAAGCCCTTGGAGACAAGTGATTAGAAGCAAATATTAGCCTTCGCTGTTTGTAAGGAAGATTCTGGGAAATCTTGCAGTCATGACCCAAATACACATTAGCATTTAAAAATACATGCAATAAATAAAAATAGACCACAGCTATTTGGTTTATATCTCAGATTTTTCATTATCAACTCCTCTGCGGCCAGAGGTATTTGTTGAACTTTGATAATTAAATGCTGTAACTAAGGGCAGAAATTGGTCAGTAGAATTGTTTGCAAATTATGACTGTGAAAGGAAGGAATAAAATAGCTTGATATTTTATTCCATACAAGTCATTAGTTCTTTTTAAAGGTTGGAGGTTTTTTCCCCATATTCCCCTATAAAAATATTTTCAATTGGGAAAAAAAAAAAAAAAAAAAAAAAAAGGGGGGGGGGAGNNAAAAGAAAAAGGGGAAAAAATGCAAAAGCCCTGGCTTACTCGGAGCAACTTTCATTCAGAGTGTAACAATTTTTAGCATGGGAATGGTCAGGAGAACTATAGAGTGAGGTACGCGCTAAGACTATCAAAACTGTGCACTGCAACAAAACCAAGATGGATGAAAATTTTTCAGTCCCATGTGAACCAGAGTCTCTTGATTTCTCCTTCTGATATTTTAAAGTCTCTTACTCCTTTGCTCTCATACCTTCGCTGGAAGGGCTTTCCGGTGCAGGGGTAGAATTACATTTGCCAGCTGAGTAGTAATTGTTGCAGTCTTTGTCCTAGCTTAACTAATCAATACTTGCTGACTTCTGGTTACCAGGAAAGAGCATATGCTAATTTTGTCCTGATTATTACATCCTGCATGAGGAAAGACCACAAAGCAATGATAAAAGCAAGAAAGAAATTTCATGTTGAAAGATTTACTTTCTGCTATTAGGCAGGTAGCTCCTTTATTATTCTTAATTAAAGAACGAAGGAAAATAGCACTTGGGTTTTTTTCTTCTAGAAAAGTGCAGAGCTTCAAATAGGGATGACGGAAACTTCCAAATTCCAGTCCGCTGTTTAAGTCTATCATAGCCAAATGAAAGATACTCTGCATGCTGTTAAGCACTACTTTTGTAGATCAGCCTCCAGAACCTGTTTTAATGACTGCAGTTTCTATACTGTAGCTATGGGATAAACACTAATTAGCTGTTGGGGACCAAAGTCTTAATAGGCTGAAAATAATTTTCTGTGTATCTTGCTAAGCCAGAAAATAGAAGAATATTTAATAAACTACATATGAGGACAAGAATTTTATCTGGATACCTTGTAAAAAAAGGTGAGAGCAGCTCAACACATTCACCAAGTAAGCCACTTCATTGTGAGAGCCAGTGGTGCTAAACATATATCTAAAAAAAACTCCTGTAAGACCAAGTTGTTTCCATGTCTTTTGCAGATAACTTCTAAAGTTCTAGTGTTGTTTTGAGTCTACAGTGAAGTATGGCTTTCCTTTATTACATTATTTAAGTTAAATTACCCTTTTCTGTCTAGAGATGGTTTTAGTTCTGATAATCATGAGGTCATATCAACAAGCTTTCTTTTTCACAGCTTTGAAATTTGCAGTCTTGATGGAAGTTGAGATTTCCTGTCCCAGAAGCTAAAGATTTTAGAATAACCAATATTAAAAATCACAACAAAATCAGGACAGCTGGCGAAACTTGGGTTTGTAAGTAACAGTACCAAATGTAGCCTATAAAACTAGTTCTTGAAGAAGATGTAGGAACAGGAAGAAATCCAGGCTTGACTTTCAAGATGCTATTATGAGCCTACAGCGCTGACAGTTAAACCCATTTCTTTTTAACTGCTTAATACAAATGCTCTTTGTAATACAAAGAAGGCAAAAGGGCAAAATGTGCCACAACACGATTCTCTTATGCTGAGATATTGTCAATATATTAAAAAATGGAATAGATTATGAAATTATCCTGTGGTAAGTCACAATACTTATTGCTCCCATTCTTGCCCATAAGCTGTCCCCTGTTTATATTGTCTCTGCAATAATGCAGTATTTAGCAAGGAGTGTCCTTGAGTTGTGGAAGTATCTGACTAGATGTTTTAGACCATGGATAGTGGGAATGCTGGTGATCCAGACTATTAACTCCTAAATCCACAACCCAAAACATTTATTACTGAGCTGTTTATTAAAACATTTGGTTTGGAAATACACTTGGTCTTTCTGGAATTCTTTTTTTTCTATTTAACGGAAAAGAAGTTTTTACTGGAAAAAAAATCTTTGCAGAAATTACATTTCATTAGAAATCTAGTATTGAGTTGAAAAAAATTACTTTGGAAGGGGTTTTGGATCACCTCTAAAACTGTCTGCATAGGTGAACTGTGCAGCACTGGGGTTTATGTAGTCATGAATGCTCCCACAGATAGAGCATTATTAAACACATGTTGGAGACCTTGCACTATGAAGCTATGGTTTGCTTAAGGCAGGAAAATTGAGGTGGCTCTAAAGTGACTTATCCAATGCAAGGTACTTATTATTATACATAAGAGCTAAAATAACTCTAGCTGAAGGCTAAGACCTTTTTGTCTTCGTTCAATTTTCTGACAGTAGTTTGCATGTGAGCCTATTTCTAAGCAACAATCAAGAAAATCAAACACGTTAATGGAAAATGAATGGTGTATATATAGAACCGGCTGTGGGTTATTCAAGGACAGCCCTGGTAGCTAAACCTAGCTAGATATCTAACTAAAGATACACCTAGCTATAGCTGTACTTGGCGACTGCTCTTTTAGGTGACAGTGCCACATGTACAACACATAGGCAACTTTCTCAAGAGTTGTCTTGCCAAACATCTCTTAAGATCTTTTCGTCACTCCCTCAAAAGTAAGAGAAAGAAGCAGAGGCAGAGTTCTGCCCGCCTGAAGCGCGGTCCGGCCTAGCTCTGTTCCAGAGACAAGACGGCAGCTCGCTGCCTAGAAAGGTGCAGGGGCTGCACCTGGGCAAGGGGGCTCCTCGGAGAACAGGAAGGAGAAAGCTCGGAGAAAGCGCGAACACCTCTGTCCGCCTCTCGGGCCATCCAGTTCCTCCGAACTCCGCCTCTCCCTTAACACCACCTCCCGGCCGCCTAAGGACCGCCAGCACTACCTGTGCCCTGTGCCCCCCAGCTCGCCCCGCCCCCCAGGCCCTCCCCGCTCCAGGCGGCGGGGCAGGGGCGGGCCCGCAGCGTCGGTTATTTGACCCCGCGCACCCTCTCGCCCGCTCTCTCCCTCTTGTCGCAGCTCCGGTGTCGCCATGCCGAACATCGTGCTATTCAGCGGCAGCTCCCACCACGACCTGTCCCGGCGGGTGGCGGACCGCCTCGGCCTGGAGCTGGGCAAGGTGGTCACCAAGAAGTTCAGCAACCAGGAGACCAGGTGCGTGCGCAGGGCGGGCAGTGCCGGCCGGGCAGTGCCGGCAGCCGAGCGGGCGGGGCCGTGTCCGCCGCGGCATTACCTGCGCTCGCGTCCCGCCGGCGTCACGGGCGCGCCCCGGCCACACCCCCGCGACACCCCCGCGACACCCCCGCGGCCGCTGTGCCGCCGCCGCTGTGCTCTCTGCCGTGGGCCGGCCGCGGACCGGCGGGGGCTG
>VWZI01001214.1:101596-121145 GCA_013396835.1 Psilopogon haemacephalus
TGCAAGAGTAGTCCCTGCTCAGGTGCGAGTGCGCCCGTAGGAGTACTGCGTGGTCAGATGCATCCTACCCGGGCTCCCAGCACTCGTTCGCGGTTGGCCCTCGCTCCCGCTGTTGGCAGAAGGGGCCTGCACAGCACAGGCACCATAGGGGAGCGGTCGCTGGACTAACCCAGCTCGGGAGCGCTCCTTTCTGCAGACTAGCGCCGGAGAGGAGCTGGCACGGCCCGTGACCAGGTGGAGAGCATCCTCCGGTGGGGTGAGGATGGTACTTGCACCAGACAGCCAGTCTACAGCGTGGTGCTGATCCCTCTGTGCACAGATAGCTAATTAAGTGGTTAGCTTTATAAAGATACAATAATCTTGATTTTCTGAATTAGAGTATGTTAAGCAGATTTATAAGTAGGTTTGTATGCGAATGGACGTAAGAACAGGATGGTGCTGATGGATTTGATACTTGAAAAGAAACCAGGATCAAATCACTCTTAAGGAGCTGTTGTGACTTGTCTTCATTTTGCATTAGCAGCCAGCTCTGCGTGATGGACTGATTACAGCTCCTATATGGTTCCCCTCCTGGGTTCAAGGTTTTTGCTGGTCCTGCATGAGGGTAATGCAGCCAAGCCAGGCTTTGGTTTACTACCGAAATGCAGGGATTTTAGGCTCCTGGCCAGCCAAATGCAGAAGTGAGTCGAGAAACACTGCTCACCTTGACTCAGAGAATATGCTTGTCAGTGCTTTTTGTACCAGTATGGGCTCTCTTTGCTGGTCTGTTAGCTTTCTGATCCACTTATTTTATTCACTCACTTTTAACAAACCATTTTAAATCGAAGTAACATCTCATCCCATGGAACTGGTAAGATTCTGAAACTGCTTTTCTGTATAGGTGCCTGAGACTAGGCTGCCAGCTGATTCTGAAACACAAGATCCCAGCTTGTAAGTAGCTGGCTAGCCTCTGAGGCTGTTTTATGTTTATTTTAAGTTGTTCTTGTTCTGGATCTCTGGAACAAGCATGTTTTCATTGCTTCCTTTGAAAGATGAGCATGGTGTATTCAAAAATTGCTCTCCCAAAGCTTGTCCTGTCTGTTTTTACATTCTCAGTTTAATTGCTCTTGTTCCTAGTTATGCTCGCTGGCATTACTATAAACCGTTTCCCATTGGTGTTTATGCAACCTAATGTTTGCACACCGTAACTCTTCTATTCATTCCTGATTCAATGAAGGTTTGAATCTTCTTTCAAGTCTTTCCAACCCCATACTCACTTTATTGGTCTTTGATCTCTTTTCTGCATGATAAAAATTTGTGTATTTGATTGCGTGACTTCCTTGCTAACTTATGTCTAATTCTTTTAAATGTTTGCTCTTCAGAGACAGTTATCTTTAGTTCTGCAGTTTTCTACATTTTAAACATGTACCTATTTAGATTTCATCCAAGGTAGAAATGTATCTCCAAAGTTTGCATAGTCTTTTTATGAGGTAAGCTAGCTAAGTTCTGGGCTTCAGGATACAGTAATATCTAGTATTAACCATTCCACCTATTTTTGCAAGTGTGCAATATTGGCCTCTGCCATTAAACAAGTAGGTAGTGGTGACTGCAGCATTTCAGTGGTTTGGCTAATCTAGTACTGCCAGTTTATTTTCTTAAGCAAGTAGGGATGCAGTGTGGTATAGATATGAAGAATGTATCTAATCTAAACGTTATTTCTGGTTGCTTCTGTTGCAGCACTGTAAGGCTGACATCGTCTTGCATTTTTTTCCGTGAAATTAAAATGTCTTAACGCTTTAAAGTGCATTGAAGTGTTTGGTTTTGGCCTTTTTTTTTTTTTTTTTTTTTTTGACAAATTCATGCTTCTGAGATCTTTGCACTTTTTAGCAACTTATTACAGGATGTTTGCCTTCCAGTTCTGTAGACTGTTCTTAAAACAAATCCGACAACCAATTTACAATAATAATAATAATAAAGTAATTCTTCAACAGTGTAATTGAAGTTAAACTACAGCTAAAGTTTATGCTTATGCTGCAGTGGTTCTTTCCTGAGGCATCTGGATTTTCTGTTTGTAAAGCAAAGTTGATTTTTTGCATGCAAGCAAAAATTTCTTTCTTCCTATGTAACAATGATCCAGCACAAATGTTTTTGTCTTGTTTTTGTAGCATTTAAAAATGTATGAACAAGTGTATTTGCATTATGAAATGCATCTGCAGTATTGCAGAACACTAGAACCTGACAGTTAAAATGCTCAATGAACATTAAACCTTCCCAATGACACTTAGGCAAACCCCTGTGCAAACAGATAAGCCTGTCCCTGAGGGTCAATAAACTCTTGGTTCGTCAGATCCATTAAGTTAGCAAGTTGCAGAAAAAAAGTCAGCTTTTGTTAAAAATTATTTTGCTGGTTTTGTTTCTGCTACATTCTCATAAACATAAATGTAAATATGTGTAAACTGATCAATGCATACAGTGCCAGGTGTAAATCCATGTTGAAGAATTTGAGAACTACAGTTAATCTGGCTTGCGGAATAGAGTGGAAGGCAGAGTTACTACATATTTTGCATTATATTTACAGTTCAAACAGGCTTTAGGTATCCATCCCAATCCATAGAAAATGTAAATGGGTTTGAGGAACTGGAGCTGTACCCTGAGGTTAGCCAGGGGCAGTACCCCCACTGACAAGCACTTTGGCACAGCTTCAAAACATTTAAAATGAGGAAGGCTTCCCTCTAATTTATAGCAAGAAGAGTATGTGTAGCAATATCCTAGTTCCCTTCTGATTTACACATTCAGTATTATTGCAGGTCTGTAACTGAGGTGTGTAATGTCTCTGCTAGAGCAAGTGAGGAAAATTGATGGTGGATTTGACCACTATACCAATATTTTCCTCCTTCCATCTAAACTGTATGGAAATGCTTTCCTTCATAGAATCATAGAATGGTTTTGGTTGGAAGCAATGTCAAAGATCATCCAGTTCCAACTCCCTGCCACAGGCAGGGACACCTCCCACAAGAACAGGTCTCTCAAAGCCTCATCCAACCTGGCCTTGAACACCTCCAGGGAGGAAGAAGCCCCAACCTCCCTGGGCAACCCGTTCCAGTGTCTCACCACCCTCACTGTGAAGAACTTCCTCCTAACATCCCATTTAAATCTCCCCTCTGCCAGTTTGAACCCATTACCCCTCATCCTGTCATTACAAGACCTTGTGAACAGTCCCTCCCCAGCCCTCCTGTAGGCCCTCTTCAGATACTGGAAGGTTGCTATAAGGTCTCCATGAAGCCATCTCATCTCCAGGCTGTAAAGTCCCAACTCCCTCAGCCTGTCCATATAGCAGAGGTGCTCCAGCCCTCTGATCATCTTTGTGTCCCTCCTCTGGACTCTCTCCAATAGTTCCACGTCCTTCTTGTCCTGGGGGCTCCAGAACTGCACACAGCACTCCAGGTGGGGTCTGATGAGAGCAGAGTAAAGGGGGAGAATCACCTCCCTTGCCCTGCTGGCCATGCTGCTCTTGATGCAGCCCAGGACACAGTTGCTGTCTGGGCTGCATGCACACACAGCCAGCTCATGTTGAGCTTTTCATCAACCCAGATCCCCCCAGGTCCTTTTACTTAGGGCTGCTCTCCAGCCATTCGCCACCCAGCCTGGGATTGCAACGACCCAGGTGCAGGACCTTACACTTGGCCTTGTTGAATTTCATGAGGTTGGCCTGGGCCCACCTTTCCAGCCTGTCCAGGTCCCTCTGGATGCCATCCCTGCCCTCTGGCAGGTCAACTGTGCCACACAGCTTGGTGTAATCTGCAAACTTGCTGACGATGCACTTGATTCCTCTGTCCATGTCATCTGACTATCAAACCTAAGCAACCTTAAGTAAAGCAGTGAGAAAGCTCCTTCATACCTGACTATGGAAGATAACTCTAGCATTGAAAGCTTATGCAGCAATTAAGTGTCAGTCACAACAGTGTCAAGATAGGCATTTGGGTGCACCACCCATATTAGTGCTGTAGAGGGCAATCTCAGTTTGTCTTCAAACCCCACAAACAACTCATCAACAGAGTTTGGCAGTCTGGAAGAAGTGGAAAGGAGAGGAAATCATTAAACAGACATGGTTGCTGTAGCCTCAGCATTGTGAAAGACATTTACAGTAGCATATAGGTATTAAACACTGAGGTTTTTCACACGATTGTATCCACATGCTGAGATGGCATTTTATGATCATTGATACACAAATACTAGTGTGGGTATTTTTGCTGAGTCAGATGATAAAAGTATCGTTGAATGTACAGCACATCTTAAATAAAAATTTTCTTACAAGATGTGGTATGTTTGCTTCTTTGAAGACTATTTATTTTAACTCTGACCTTGAATTACTTGTTATCTGCAAAATGGAGAAACTGGAGTCATAGGTGGCATCCCCTTTATACACATCTCTCCCTGTGGAAGAAGATTGTGTTTCTACCCATTCCTATGAACTTCCTTGCTTCTTCATTTCAGGTTCACTGGATGAAGTGGATCTTCTTGCACATCTCAAGAGATCCATTAGGGACATGCTGGGATGTGAAGTCTTTTCATGCTGCCCGGCTGCTGAACAAGTGATACGCAGCTGGGGTGGTTGTGCTCTGTGTGGCAGCAGAGGCAGCCATTTCCCTTGCTCCCTGCTCGTTTACACCATAGTGAGCAAGGGGAGACTGCAGAAACAGATTTTACCAGCTTTGTTGAATAAGATAATTACTGTCAGATTGCATATTGTGGATGTTTTCTTTGTGTGGAGAGTTTAAGGTGCAGCAAATATGGCTGTTTATCACACTGTTCATGCTCTGAGTCTGGAAAGCCCCAAAAATACTGCAGAGCTTTTGGCTTGAGACTCCCACTTTACTGATCTCACTGTATACTGTACACTTAAGTAAATACTAAGTGATTTAAATTTTTAAAAATCAACCAAAAAACCCAAGCCATGTGAATAATGGCTGATGATCATGTATGTCTTTTGCTGCAGAATTTAGCCTTTGAAGACTCTGAATGTACTCAGGCTTATTAGACTTTGTTTCCAGATTTTTGACTATTGCTTTCAGATTGTACATGGCTCAACCCAGAGTTGCCCAAGTGATGGTATTTTCTTCTAGTGGCAGGCTGTGTGCCAGATTAGAGGGTAAGAACACACTTCCCATTTTGTGTTGCTCCCTATCCCAGTGCCCACCATGAGGATGGGGCAGCTATCAATGAAAATCCAGTTGGGAGTTGGTCTTGGAGGTGCCAAAGTATAAGAGTAGGTCAGAGGAGACCATGGGTGTCAGGAGACACAGGATAGCTGTAGACTTAAAACTAGCTCTGACTTTTTTATTGTTTCTTCATTGCTTTGGGCTTTGCTGGTACCCACTTCATTATATAACATCACAGCAGTTGAAATATTTGCCCATTAAGTTGGGAATCTTCTGTTAAAAAAACTTTACTCTGCAAAACGTGTTCCCAAAGGTAAGAGGTCAAACACACCCCTCTGCTGAGTGCTTTCCATTGGCTGTGTTTCAATGAATTGCAAACTTGGCACTTGGAATTTTTTTTTCACTTTTGAGATATTGATTCTTTCTGTACACTGTATGAGGACTCAGACCTTAAATTTTGGCCTCTTCTCTGGTTATTAAAAGTGCCTGAAGTACACATCCTCTTTATTGGCACCTAAATTGCTTGAGAAATCTTACTTGTAAGCATTGCTGGAAACTTAATCAGTTGTAATTATTTTTAAATGTACATAGAGCCCTTTTAATTGCATCATTTGAACAGGATCCTAGTTACAGATTTACATCATTTAAAATTGTAGTCTGGCTCTATATACTTATTCCCCTGCCTCCCCACAAATGTTGCTTTGCTGGGGCTTTTTTTAGTTAGGACGTAGATTTAAATTGCCTATCATTGTAAGTTCTGTTGTGAGTGATCCTCAATCTAGCTCAGAAGGAGCTCAGCCTGCTGTTTTCTCCTAATTTTGAAATGTTTGTAGTGTTTAGAGCCTTATCCTTAATCCATGATAATTAGCCTATCCAAGTTCCTACTTATTAAACTGAACTCTCAGGCCAGGCTTCGCAAGATGAAGGCAGATACCAACACTCACACTTGGTTTTCATTATGTACTACCTTAGGTATAGCTTCCCCAGCTAGAGGCTTGTGCTTGTGAATTTGAAGCAACTGGCTCGAAGTTAATTACCTTTGTAAGGTATTAATTTATGATACTTTGAAATACAATTGTGTGCTGTCAGAACTATTAATGTACAGGTTCTGTTGACTCTTCTTGAATGAGAAGTTTATTTAAACTGTTACAAAATAGCTGAATTTGGTTAAATTGCATAAAACAAACAGATATTGTAATCTTGAGGCAAGAGCTTGTTCTTGTGTCCTTCCTCTGTCCTCTCTGTGAAATTGTTTAAATAACTCTCCAAACAGTTAATTGGGTCATTATATAGATGGCTTAAGGGGAATATGGTAGTGATATTAACTATCTCAAAGTTTGACTGCTGTTAGCTTAGTGTTTTCTAAGATACTTGAGGCTCAATACTTCATATGTCTGATGCTATAGTTTATACTCTTTCATTGTTTACCTGCTTATTGCAAAATACGTATTAAAAAGGGCACACCCCCCCCAAACCACACAAGTAAAAGACCCCCAATTGCCAAGACCCCTGCACAAAAGAAGAAACAACAATCTCACAAAACCAAACCAACAAAACACACACATATACAAACCTGCAAACAAACAAAACCCCAAACAAAACCTGTGATTACAAACAAACAAAAAGCAACTCCCAGAAAAAGCACCCAAACCTCTCCAATGTGGCTGGTAGAGGCTGTGTCTGATAATATACTTGTAACACAGTGACAAGTTACCTTCATCAAGCTACACAGTAAAAGATAAACCAGGCAGCTGTGTGATCGAATTGATGCATTATCTCTCATTTATCTTTGAGAAGGTAAACAATACAAGATACTGATCTGTTGCACACCTGTCTCCAGTTGACTGGGAGAAAGTCTTCGTGCAAGACTCACATTATGCTGTCCCCTGGCACTTTTATCTGTGTTACTGCTGAGTGCTAGGCAAGTATTCACTTAAGCTTGAATTATTTTGGTTAACATATCTTCAGTGTCCACTAGAAAAGGTTTTTCTCTATACAGATATATACACAGACGTTCACATTTGTGTACCAAGTAAGTGTGTCATTCTGGCCTGAAAAGCATAACCACAATTTTTTCAAATGCACCAAGAGAAAGCAGCAACTTCTAAGTTCTTTACAAGATTGAAAAGTTATTGCTAGTCCGAGGTCATTGAAAATGAGAGTGTTTAATAGCAATGGAAGAAACATCAGTTCTGGTTCATTGCATTAGTCATATCTATATTTATCTCAAAATAATGTTTCGTGGCCTTCTGAAACCTATTTCTTAGTGCTGTGCTTAGAAATGACTGTTTTTTAAAGGAGGAAAGCATCTTAAAGTGTTAGAATTCAGTGTTCTTTGTGTATATAATGAACATTACAATCATCTGTTTCTGTTCCTCAGGTAAGTTTGTGGGGTTTTTGTTTTGTTTTTTTTTACCATTGCATAATGTGCCTATGAAGCTAAAGTTTACTTTTTTTTCCTCAAGTGCCAAAGTCTTATTTTGCCTTCCTTTGTCACTCCCAGTAACAGTCTCCCCTGAAGACTGACAATAATTTCTTCTTAGCCTTTTTCTACCTTTTTTCTCCTTTGCAATGGCTCCTGGGTTCCAGAAATGGAGTGTAACTTCACAGTCTTGGGTTGATAGAGGTTCTGCAGAGCTTTAGCTTGTGGTGGTGGTCATCACTAGACCTATTCCAAAGGTGTAGTATGTAACAGCATTTGCCGTCAAGCAAATCTGTGTAAGTGCTGAGTCAAGTGGCAGTTACAGTTTTTCAAAGTCCTCAAATTAATAACCAGGAATCTGTAACGATGATTGAGGCTGGGTCTGTAAGCTAGTGGGTGGCTATTTTACTCAGAGCTTTATTTGTGTATTCAGAAGCAAGGATGGTTTTCTCTATTTTGCTTTGTTTATTCTTGGAAGTGGAACTCTGATACTCTAATACTAGAAGTGGTTTCGGTAGCGCTTCTAATTAGGTTTGATCAGTTCTTCCTGTTATGGAATATGCAGAGTGTCTTGGTGAACTTTACTCATTTGACCTAAATATTTGCATCTCCGAGATGGAAAACAAATTGCTCACACATTTTGATCAGAAGTTTTCACTGAACAGCTTTATTTTATGGATTAAAAACTTGGACAGAGAAGTAAGAGTTTCATGTAAAAAAACCTGTCTCTGTGCCATGAAGAAAGCCTCCAAAAGGTTTCTGCATTAACACTGACATATCTGCAGATGATGATATCCCTGACTACCTCTGTCCTTTTAGAGATTATGGTGTTTGCTTGTTAGATTGCTGTCTTTTGGCCTTTAGAAATCCTCCTAGTTGCATTATTGGGCAAAAACTGTATTCAGTTAAGGAGAAAAATTAAGACAGGATCTTTTTATAGGTCGTTTAGGACTTCAAAGGGATCAAATAGGGAAGCTGAGAGTATAGCTTCTACTATCTTGATGGTAATAAATGAAATGTTTGTGCACCAGTAAGATGTTTTAGGAAGTAAATTCCTTTCTGTGTTTTATAGCTACAGAAAGTTAATGAGACTTACACAGCACCCTGGAACCTGATAAACAAGAGTTGTTTGGACTGTGCTTGACTAGAACAAGCTGCAGTGTTGAAGGACCCATTGGAGAAATTACTCTCTCCACATCAGGGTGATTTGGATGGTTTCTAACTGAAAGCTTTTGCTTATTTGTGTCTTGGGTAAAGATGGAACCTTTTAAATAAGGGACCAAGATATCTTAATGTTTCGTAATTAAAGACATATGCAGCATGGACTTGAAAGGTTGACTCACCTCATTTAGGAGGTTTGTATATTTCTTGTATGTTGTATATGGATTGAGGGGGGAAATGATGATATTTTGCTGGTAGTGCTTCTAGTTTTACAGTAATAGGTGTAAAAGGTTAGTGTGGATTAACAGTAGATTTCTCTTGATTGGGTCTAGAATTGAAAAATAATCCACTTTCAGCTGATTTCTTCAATTTTGCCATTTATTTATAAAATCTTATTTAAATTTCTGAATTCCATAGCGTAAGCAGTGATCAGTGGTAAAATTTGTCTTGAAATCTTAGACTCATAGAATTATTTTGGTTGGAAAAGTCTTCTAAGATCGTAAACTCCAACCATTGACCGAACACCACCATAGCCATTAAACCATGTCCTGGAGTGCCATGTCTACATGTTTTTTGAACACTCCCAGGGATGGTTACTCCATCACCTCCCTGTGCAGCCTGTTCCAATGCCTCACCACTCTTTCTGTAAAGAAATTTTTCCTGGTACTCAATCTAAACCTCAAGTGGCACAATGTGAGACCATTTCCTCTTGTTCTATCATTTGATACTAGGAAGAGGAGAGAAACACCCATCCCATTACAACCTCCTTTCAGGTAGTTGTAGAGAGCAGTAAGGTCTGCCCTCAACCTCCTCTTCCCGTAAGACTAAACAATCCCAGTTTCCTCAACTGCTCCTTGTAAGACTTGTTCTCCAGGCCCTTCATTGCCCTCCTCTGAATATGCTCCACCAGCTCAATGTCTTTCTTATAGTGAGAGCTCCAAAACTGATTACAAAACTTGAGGTGCAGCCTCACTAGTGTCGAGTACAGGGGCACAGTCACTTTCTTACTCCTGCTGCCCATACTATTTTTGCTGATGCAGGCCAAGATGCTGTTGGCCTTCATAGCAACCTGATCACACTGCTGGCTCATGTTCAGCGAGCTGTCAGTCAATACCCCCAGATCCTTTTCCACTGGTCAACTTTCCAGCCTCTCTTCCCCAAGCCTGTAGAGCTGCATGAAGTTTCTTGTGAATCAAGAGTGGGACCTGACACATGGCTTTGTTAAACCTCATATGATTGACTTCATTCCATTGATCAAGCCTGCCCAGACCCCTTGGCATCTGTGGAAGAATAAATCAACTCTTACACACCTAGGTTTCTTATAATTGTGTCTAAGCACAGTAATGTTGTGTCAGTTGTTCTATTTACTCTTAAAGTTGTTGAGTCCTGGTGAATTGTTGATGAGCAGCTCTCTTCAGTTTTCTCTAAGATGTTATTTTGTTAGAAGTGTGCTTTACTTGGAGATCATGGTGTAAATTGTAACCAGAATTCTGAGTTTTCATGGCATGAGTTGATACTTCTCTTTTGAAAAACTAACGTTTTAGAAATTTAGTAACAGTTATAGAAAAATAGTTGTCGTGCTTTAGGACAAAATCTGTTGCAGGTAAAATTTAATGCTCCAAAGTTCGCTCTGTTTTTTCTGTGCTCATGTAAGCTATTCTTTAAATGGCCATCTCCTTGGGAGATGGCACGGACACAGAACATACAGACTAAACCCAAAAAAGTAGTATCAAACTTAACAACAATGTGAGCTGCACCAGTGCTATAGCCATAATTACATGTTGGTTGGTGCTGACCTTACAAGAACCCTATTTAGGCTGAAGTAAATTTTAGACTGGCTTATATTGAAATAGATTTTTGTATCAAGGGGACACTTATCCAAATTGCTTTTAAAAAAGCTAATCTTACTCTAAAAGGGGATAAACCTATCACAGTTATAACAAAACTTTTTTTCTAGTCTTTAATAATGCTTTGCCAGTAACTCAAGTGTTTAAATGGTCATCTCTTGCTCTTTCAGTGTAGAGATTGGTGAAAGTGTGAGAGGAGAAGATGTGTATATCATCCAGAGTGGTTGTGGAGAAATAAATGACAACTTAATGGAACTTCTCATCATGATCAATGCTTGCAAGATTGCATCATCCTCCAGAGTGACTGCTGTAATTCCATGTTTTCCATATGCCAGGCAAGATAAGAAAGACAAGGTAGGTAAGAACTGGGTAATTTCATAAGGCTTTTCAGTGTATTCTCTTGAAATTTTTAGAGACTAAATAGATTTTCAGAAACATTTTTAAAATAGTTCTGAAAGATCTGCTGATTTTTTTTTTTAATGGACAATTATATCCTCTCTAGGTGAGTGAAGTATGAGAATACATTATTTTTTGGTTGTGTGACATGCTTTCAGTTTGAAAAAATAGGTATATCCTATATGTGTCATATGTTGCAGAGTACTCTTGCTAGCAAGCCTCATCTTATGTGACTATTTTTCCTGCTTCTTCTCTCTGCCTTTTTTCTAAACATCTATATATGAAGAGAGTACACCCTTTAGAATATTTTGATTGCTTGGAATTAAATATTAAATTTGAAGTTTTCTAACCATTATTGTAGGTGGATTTTACAAACTGCCAGAGACCCAAATGAAAGGACCTGATTAAATCAGCAAATACCTAGCAGTAATTAATAAAAGCACTATTTTATGCTGTGGTGCAGATTTAAAAAAAAAAAAAATCTGTAGTAATTATTGATGCAGGCATCCCTTTAACTTTGGGCATCAAGCAAACCATTGTTCTTCACATTATTTTATACAGAACATAATGGAACTGAGAAGTATCTCAGGAGCTAAAAGTAATATCAGATATTACAAAAGGTTAAATGATCAACATGTGATGACTGACAGCAACACTAAATACATACAATTTGTTTTCTAGTGTGATCATTATTTAAGTTCAGACTCTTAACACCATGCTAGTATTATCCAGACCTAATTGTTACTGTTCCAAAAAAAAAAAAATCAGGAGATAAGTAGTAGCTGTCTGTTCTTTGCCTACATCACCTGGAACTCCATTTTTGCTGTATTTTGATCAGGAGAGCTGAAATACTTATTTTAATCAAAAGAGCTTGAAAGGGAAGCAATAAATGCTCCATTAAAAGGGAAAGAAAGCATCTCACTGATTTGATTTCCAAGTTTGCACCAAAAGATTCTGATGGACCATCCCATAACTACTTCTGTGAAAATGATTAATATGTCCCAAGTTTCTCATGTACCTAAGTTATGCCTTTTCAAAAATACCCAAAATGCATGTGGCAGACTTCCAGGAGATACTTAAAATGCATAATGTGGTGGCCCAGTGTGGCACTTTGTCATCTGAAAATGCCATCCAAAGATGGATAGCCTAGGAAAGTGATTCCGATTAACAGATTTTAAGCATTGTTCCAGATTGTTCTCTGGGTGTCATTGAGTTCTCATGCAATTCTAGGCAAACAATTTCTCTTTTTATCTCTTCCTCCCGCCCCTCCCCACCTTAACTTCAGTTTTGCAATTGAGAAAATGTTTGCAATCTTTGGAAATTAACCTTGCTAGATGACCTCCATGTTGCAAAGTAAGCTGTAATATAACTGTCAACATTGGGCAGCTTATTGACAGGGAGATATTTCCTGCTGTTGCCTTGCATCATATTACTTGATCTTTGACCTATGTTGAGTGCACAGGTTTTGCATGCTGCTCAAAGTGTCAGTAAAGTGCCAGCCATTTTCCTCCTATGGTTATACACACTGAAGCAGGAAGATCTTCACTTGCTAGATGCTGTTTTCTGGTATCAGTTGTTGACTTTTAATCCTATCTGCTTGAAGTAACCCTGTAGTCTGTATGCCTCTGTTGCAGTTTTGATGACTGAGAATTATGATCGATTTATGTAAGGAAATGGACATGCTGTAAACAAAGATAACCCCCCCCCCAAAAAAAAACCAAAACACAAAAAACCTGAAATCAAAACAAAATAACAACCAACCAAACAAAAAATACACAATAACAACAAAAAAAAATTTCCATATTATGAACAAGGCCTCTGTAATCAACTCTGGAAACTTTTGCAATAAAACCTGGACTAGCTTTAAATGAAAAACGGAGCTTAAAAAAAAAAATCAAAGTTGGTAAATTAATTTAGACACAGTCAAGCACTGCCATCAGCTAGAACCCATCTCATGTACAAGCTAGCTAGTAAAGTTAGCTCAGGTGTATCTGTGCTTTGGCCATAGTTGCAGTTCTGCATCCTCTAATTGCGCCAACCTTCCAAGCCATGGGCAGGATATGTTTATATAGAATGCTGTAGAGAAGCCTTTCAGATAAGTTAGAAGTAGAGTGACAGGTAAGTTTGGTATTCTACAGCTCATGTAACTTTGTTTTTTTGATTTGTAGAAGGGGTCCATGGAACGTTGGGTAGGTATCTTGCTTTGTTTTTTTTTTCCATCTAACGCTATGCATTTCCATTAATATGGCCTTAAAGGGTGAAACTTACTGGGTTACATTATGTATAACTGGGAACGTTTTTAGTTTCACTTCTTGATTTCAGTTGTGTTTCACCTAGGCCATGACAGTAATCCTGTGGATTAATTCACTACTAGAAAACTCCTGAATTCTAGTCAAAAATATCTTGACATTCAAGACAACGGTTGTCAACCTGTGAAAGCTTCAAAGCATATCTCATTTTTGCAATTATAAATTTCGTTAATCCATTAGTGAACATTTAGTATCCACAAACTTCGCAACTGGCTTTCTTGGAAGTGAAAGTTCCAGTTATATATCTTGGGGCATTCTTGGATTATTTGGGGGATTTTTTGTTAATTTTTTAGTTTTTGGTCAGTATGCATGTGACGCATTTTGAGCAAGACAATAAGGTGCTTAAAGACAACAGAGCTTTAATGTTGATGGACAACTTTTACTTTCAGCTGTGTCCTTTGCATAGTTTCTCTTGTGAGGTTGTTTGCATTAGCTTTGTGGATTCCCTTCTGCCCCTGGTGATTTTAACAATTGTGAATAAATCTGCAATGCATCACAAAGGAAGAAATCATTTCTATAACTTACAATAAGAAAGCGGAGATTTTGCTTAGGAACTAAAACATGGTGATTTTTTTCACAATTTAGTTTCTGTATATAATGTTGCATTTCACACTAATTCTGATACTAATCTGAAATTGTGTCAAAGAATGGGACAATGCATACTGTGAATCTTTGTGTTCTTGCCTTTCTGGTCAGAAGCAAACCGTACAAACTCCCAGGTAAAGAAACTTGTCATCCAAATTTTTTAATAGTAGACAGGTTGTCCAAGTTCCCATGAATATCCTTCCTTTGGTTTTAAAATAATCTTCAATTTGGATGATGCTGTAGGAGGAAACTTATTTTCCATGCAAGCAATAAGCCTTAAATCCTTTTAAACCTGTCATGTGTTTTCTTTTAATGCAATATTTTGGGTAAAGGAAACTCAGATAGCTGAAAACTTCGTTTGTCCTTATCTGCTATTAGCCCATTCTTGAGAAACAGATATTGGTGTGTGGCTGTCTTTCCTTTCAAGACTCTGTCCACCAAGATGTAGACAATCAGATGTGTGCATGTCTGCTAAAATGAGTTACCTAGTGGTGAAACCTTCCAGTTCTTCCTTCTGGGAAGGCAGCCTGAAGGGCCATCACCTCAGAGAAGTACCCAATGGTAATGTATACATTAGTATTTGATGCAGGAAAGTTTTGGGGTCTTTTTTGTGGTGGCGATAATAACAATACTGATATATGAGACAAGCTAAGTGGTGTTCATGTTGAACAGACATGGAAAGAATAGAAGAAAAATTCAGCATGATAGGTGGAGTGGAAATGGCAAACCAGATCCTGGAATGTACTTTGCCTTTAGTGGCTAACCTAAGCTAGTTGTTTCTATGAGAGCCTTACGTGGCTGCTATGGGTTCAGACAAGTCCTAGTGTGCAGCTCAAGATAGATAGAGGAACTGTATAGCCATGGAATAAGGATGGAACAAGCAGGAGGCCAGGCATCCCCTATTAGTCTAACTTAGCACAACATTTGTGCAAAGAGCTGGTAGGAGAACACTGTGGTAGAGTCAAAAGAGTAGAAACAAAGTTTGTTTCATTAGATATTACCACATATTTGGGAATATTTTGAAACCCAGCTCAAAAATGTCAATTTGTACTGGTAAGATGAGCTGAAGTGATCAGGCATTTGACTGGCATGAACTACTTTACTACTAAAAATAGTAGCTTACTACTAAAAATAGAAATATCAAGAAGCTGTGGCTGACTTGGACCTTACAGAACTGAACTTAAATAAGGAGCAGCATAGTTCTTAGTAAATGGAAAATCATCTCTGATGAAGTACTAATGATGTCAAACTCTTAAAGCATCTGTATTGCAGAGACCTAAGGCGGTGCTAGCTGTTGCATGTATTTTGTGTTCACACAGACCAAGTGTGGTGATGTTCTGTGAATACAAACCCAAAAGGGATGCTTTTCAAAATCAAGACTTTCTGTAATGATGATGAACTTGATTTAGCCATAGGAAAGATCTCAGTTACTTTTCTGGAAATCTGTTGTCCATCTGCAGTTTAAAGCAGAGAAATGCTGAGTTTCCAACCAAATCAGCAAAAGTTTTGAGGAGAATATGGTCTTCTTGATATGACATAGGTAGAAAAGCAGCCAGGTTACATTTCAATTTATTTCAGGTTATGCCTTGAGCATCAGTGGAAGGAGAGCAGAGATGCTTCGTAATTGTGTGTATGGGATGGGGAGGTGAGGATGTTCCTAGGAGGCTAGATGAGACTCTTTGATAAAGAGATATGGCAGGGGAGAATGTGGTGCCAGCACAAAAACCCAGAATCTGAAAGAGAGATGGAACATCTGAATTGCAGTTCTGCCTTCATGCTGATGTTGTTGACAACTATTAGCCTTATTTTAAGATTGGTGGAAAGGAAAGATGAGGTTTTGATTAGAGTTTCTGTTACAGAAAAAGCTCTGGGGCAACACAGCTTTTTTCAAAGCTTAAAATCTAAAAAATCTTTAGAGCCACTCAAAAACCCCAACCAGTGAACTATTCTCTAGTCATGATTTCACACCTCTTTGTGTTGCTGTTTGTCCTACATCTTTGTCACTTAACAACAACAAAAAATTATTGACATTAACTTTGCTAATTAGATTCCCCCCCTTCTTTTATTTCTACTTCATTTTTTTTAATCCCTTCTCTCTCTTTAGAAAATTCTAGACTTCTAATAGTATCCAACAATTAAGCCTGAATTAGCTAAAAATAATAAATAAGGCAAGATAGAAGACCACTGCCAACATAGATCTGTTACAAGCTTTGCTGTATCATAAAGGAACACTTGATACTGATTTAGTTTTAAAGCAGTGTTTTCAAAAGTTGAATTTGATCTGCCTTCCATCTTTGTTTATCTAGAACAGAGTAGTTACTCAAGAGTTGGATGTTAATGTAGGGTAGTGGCTTTGAGAAGTAGATGATATTTTCTGCTATAGAAAAGCTAGCTGAAATAGGATTTGAAAGTTTATACCCTTAGTTTTGTCTGCTTATTAATCTAATTACTACAAAGCATTAGTAGGCAGATTGTGCAAACTGATTTAGATATTCCTAAATGTTTTGCAGAGTTTCAAAACCCTAGCAACAAAATTAGCTAAAGCTAAAGCTCTTCATATCAGGATTCCAAATGTTTTAAAGGGGAAAAAAAATCAGTGGAAGTAGCTAATTTTCTGACTCTTTGGATCTAGCCAGTATCTTTTAAATATTTAAACATTTGTGTTTTTTTCCTCAGAGTCGTGCACCAATCTCTGCAAAACTTGTTGCCAACATGCTGTCAGTTGCAGGGGCTGACCACATCATCACCATGGACTTGCATGCTTCTCAGATCCAGGTAACCATGAGTTCTTGCTGACTGTGGGCAGGGGCTCTGCTGAATTCATGTGAATAAAGCTAACATTAATTCTCTGTTTTCTCATTGTTTTGAAAGGCTATGGGTGCAAGTGTAATTCTCAGAGTTAACTAGAAAAGGGTAGCAGGACTTTCCCTTGACTCTCCTTTTCAAAAGAGACCACTCTTGATTTTATGGGGTGATTTTGCATGCTCTTTGAATGCTTAAGTGGAATTTGCTATGTCTAGTGTTAAGAGCTCCCAGAACACAAAATACTGATTTAGTGCAAGTTCTGTTAGTCTTTGCCTGGTCAGATTATAGATAGTATTTAATAGAATCATACAATGTTTGGGGTTGGAAAGGACGTCCAAAGGTCATCTATTCCAACTCCTTGCAGTGAGCAGGACGTTTATTGGTTGGACTTGGTTATCCTGAGAATCTTTTCCAACCAGAATGTTTCTGTGATTTTGTGATCCTCCATTAGATCAGGTTGCACAAAGCCCTGTTGAGCCTGACCTTGAATATCTCCAAGGATGGGATCTCAACCACCTCCTGGGCAACCAGGCTCCAGTGTTCCAAGAAACAGAATTATTTCCCTAAACATGGTTTTGTAGTTACAGCCAAAGGGATGGTATTGTCTTATGAGAAGTAGAGATGGAGGGTAGTAATCCTTAGCTGGCAAATCACAAAACTTTCCTGAGACAAAGCAGACTTCACTTGTTATTTTCATGTCTATCTCTTCTTTCTAGAAAATACTCTATTTTCAAATTGGAGGATTCTGGTTAATGAGAATTTCCTGTTATGCTAGGTGACCATTATGCAAACAAAAAGCAGTTTCAGTTTTTAACCTAACACAGATTTCTTGCAGTTACAACTTGCATGTAAAGAAGTACTCCATTTCTGATATTCAAATAATATTGACTTGAATCTTCCCTATATTGAAATACTGCTGTTCATATCAAGCAGTTGATATTTATAGAAGTTGATTATTACTCACTGGATTTTTTTTTTTTGAGAGCTTTTCAAAAGCATGAATTTACTTGCCTGCCTGAAGGTGCTGATATTTTCTGATTTTTATATAATTTGAAAACATCAGTACTTTACTTCACTACTCTTGGGTGAGATTTTTACATTCGTCTAACTTCTGCTGTGTTTAATAGCATTTTAGAGGGCAAAACTAGGCCAGCGTATAATACTAATTAAAGTTCTGCCATGTATGAAAAGCAAAGCCTTGTTTTTCCTCTGTGTCCTCATTCCAGGTAAGACCTATATTCATTAAACTCTTTCTGTTTTGGATTAGGGTTTCTTTGACATTCCAGTAGATAACCTGTATGCAGAACCTGCAGTGCTGCAGTGGATTAAAGAGAACATTTTGGAGTGGAGAAACTGTATCATAGTCTCGCCTGATGCAGGTGGTGCGAAAAGGTACTATACAAGCCAAAAACATTAGTTTTCAATGTAGTTAGTAGACTAGTTTGGTTGGGTGTCTTTTACTTCTGAATCGTGCAAGATACAGGGTACATCACTGATGAATCCAAGTGCATTGTGAAAACAGAACACCTAGTTATTCCGGTGTTGTTCATGCATAAAAACAGACAAGAGCTTTCTACACTCTAAAGAAAATCTTTTTCTTTCTCCCTGGATATGGCCTCATTAGCTGAATCCCTCTGCAGGAGGGAAGAGATTTTTCCTGCTGCTTGCTTCTATAGTCCAATTGCTGCACCTCTTCCTGCTTCGCTCTGGAATTGCCTAAGTTTCCTTCTTCTGTCACAGCATATGGCCTATTCCCACTGTACCTGCTGGCATTTAGGTAAGAGCTTGCTTGAGTCCTGTTTCTTTTTTTTTTTTTTTTTCATTACTGCATTTCAGCTGTAAACTTAGTGCACATATACAGGTTAGTATGAATATTAGAAAATAAATTGAGTGGCAAAAAGTGAAAACGGAAAAGTTAGTCCGTCAGAGTGCTTCTTCATTTGCAGCATGCACTACTTATTCAACAGGCTATGTTTTACTTGGTATCTTTTGAGTGTGAACTAATGAAAATGCTCATAAGCATGCTGGCTGGTGAAGTGAAAAAGCATGCCACTGAGGCAAAATTCTTCTCAGCTTTTATTGGTCATGCCACTGCTGCTACAAAGCTGAATATGAAAAAGGAAAATGAAATAAGAATCCTGTAGTCCCACAGTAATTTAACTATTTGTAATATACTATGGGGCACAATGTGAAAGACCATCATAATTTGATTTTAATTTAAGTCCCCAGGTCTGTTTTGAGTGTTCATATTGTAATAATAGGGAACTATGGCTAATTGGAACTCCTTAGTTGTTCCATTTTAGATTAACCAAGTTAAAGGTGTTAAGGATATAAATTATAGAAAAGTATTCTAAAATTCAGATGACTCAGTTACATTTCTTTGTTCATTCCTTTCTGGATAGTGTTGTTTTCACAGTTGATTTTTGTTTGTGGGGGCAGTTTTGTTTGCTTCTTTGGATGGTGTTTTTGTGTTTTTTTTAATGCAGTACCACCTTTGCCTAGAATTTGTCAGAAGACAGCATTTTTCCCCTACCAAATATTTGCGTATAGGAGTTTATTTTTATAGCATCACTTTCATTGTATTTTTAAAATAGGAGTCTTTCTTTGGTAGATTTCTGTTCTAATGCAACCAAGAAGTTGCTGGTGAAGTTGTTGCTTTCAATGATTTCACAGATTCTCCTTCACCTCCAGTAATGTAAAGAAAATGCTTTAGCCTTTCCATTTAAAGCATGTAGACCTTCAGAATAATACTTTGGTTATTGGAAAGTGAGTAAAATATGAAGAAAGTTTGTCTCAGGACTTAAATTTAAATAAATGTTAAAAATGTTACTGCACTCATTTAAAATACCTGAATTTTTTTTTTTTTTTTTTTTTCTTACTTTTTTT
>VWZI01001214.1:121157-142623 GCA_013396835.1 Psilopogon haemacephalus
TTGTATTTTTTTTTTTTTTTTTTTTGCTTCATACCATTTGGGTTTTTTCTCAGCTTATTAAATTTTGTTAGTGTTAAAAGGCATGCAAAATTTCTATAGGTCTCGATACCTTTGAGGTAGTGAGACTTGCAATGAGATTATACAGTTGTTCACCAAAAAAGTATTTCTTTTTGTTTATCACACAGTTGTTGAAATACCATAATAAAAACATATTTATATTTAAATGGTAAAGAAGCAAACCTGTATTCTCTTAATAATCTTGTTAACAACATTCTAAATTACTTGTAAAAAGACAGGCTACGTGGTTGTACCAGCATACTAACAGACGTGGTGCTGTTTTTTCCTGTGTGTGCATATATACTAGGTTTGGAGTATTAAAAAAAAAACCAAAAAACATTCAGAATTCTGTTATAAAATAAAGTTTTATTATAGGAGGTTCATCTGGCCACCAGAGGTCACCCTGAATAGTTTTTAAATATCTTTGTGAAGCAGATGTATTGCTAATGGAATTACTAATGAAATGAGCTACTTGATTACTAATCAAGTACTGCTGCAACGATTATTAATCTATTAACTTGCTTGTTCTTTTTCACTTTGGTCGGATTTCACATTCCTGCAATGATACTTCCAGTTAGGATGTTGCTCCATGGTTAGAATTGAGGCTACCTTTGCTTTCAACTATCTAGTGTGACTATTGGTTCTAGTTTAAGCTTCCTGGAGCCCAAAGCTTACCAGAACAATACAACAATAGGATGCCTTCCCCTCTCCCCTACTTTGCAAAGAAAGGGATTAGACATAGAGAGTGAAAAGGGGTAAAACACCCAAATAATAGTCTTACTTCGATTCGGAAGTTAAAAGAAAAGGCTTTAACAATAAATAAAAGGTATTTAAGGTAAGGGGAGTTACAAAAAAAGTATAGGGAAAGGAAACAAGATAGAAAATATTCATATAACCAGACTGATGGCAATGGATAGAGGTAGATTCAGGAGATGGTTGTCCCACCACGTGGTAGGGTGGCCACATGGCAAAACAGGAGCAGCAGGAAGCAGGATGCTGCTGGCAGGCAGGCAGGGCAAAGAGAGGGAAATAGGAAGTTCCTCTGACAGGAAGTGGGTGTGGGTTAACCACTGCACATGGCATCAGGTTCAGACCACCCCCAGGAGGGGTTAACCCTCCACGCTAAGTTTTGCAGCATCTTAGTGAAAGCTTGTGAATAACTGAAGTGTTACAAAGCCGGGCACTTACTGACAGAAAATAAAAAAGGAATCAAATAAAATAATAATTTTTAAAAACCGTCTTACTGGAGTACCACTTAAGATTCTGGTTATATTTATTAACAGTGAATTAATATCGTTTCTAACCTGCTCACTGCTTGCAAAAATCTTTGCTGTGGTAATTTGGAAGCCAGGACGCTTAAACTGTGGCTTATGACAAATGTATGGCTCTATTTTTTTTTTTTTCTTTTAAAACAACCCTCTAAATATGGTAAATTTCTTCTTTTAATTAGGGTTACTTCAATTGCTGACAGACTGAATGTGGAATTTGCTCTCATTCATAAGGAAAGAAAGAAGGCAAATGAAGTGGACAGAATGGTCTTGGTTGGTGATGTTAAAGACAGAGTAGCAATTCTTGTTGATGATATGGCTGACACATGTGGCACAATATGTCATGCAGCAGAAAAGTAAGTATTGCTTTGAGCTGTTCTGCTGTCTCACTGTACTGCAACCTGCAGATAGATGACAAACACAGTTGCTGTTTCCTGCATGCTTATAACCCAACCTGACCTCTGTAGCATGAAGTCACTCTGATTCGTGAGTCTATAGGTCACAGTCCTGTGATCAAGCTGTGTTCTTTAGAATGCAGAACTGAAGAAAATATTTACAGAAATGTATTATCTGTGTTTAGAAACAGGACAGAATAAATAAAAAGGAAGCTAATTTGGAAGGCCCATCCAGTGCATTTTTTAGTTCCAGCACAGAAATAACAAAGAAAATTATTCTCTTCCTAAACCTTGGAGCCCTTCTACTCTCCTTAAGCAATCTTTCATAAAGCTTTACTAGATTTAACACTGAACACTGGAGAAAATATGTGTGTTTAATCTTTACTGTACATCTTCAGTATAAAACTACTTGTCCTTTTAATCTAGGTACACAACATTAAGTTTTCCTGTCTTTTTTTTGGAATGTAGTTAAAAAATTACCTCATTCCACTCTAGACTATGTAACTTCAGTTTGTTCAGTCTTTCTGATAGTGCCTAGACTTAAGCTTTGTTGGTGGTGCCTTCGGATTCTTTCTAGTTCGTCCATTTCTTGAAGGGAAACGTGTGAATGTAGACCCACTATCTTCACTGAGGCCCTAGTAATGCTAATTAAAAAGGATTACTTTATGGTTTTCCAGCTGACTCTATGCCAGTATGTTATAGGGCTGTCATACAGGGTTTTTTGCCACACAACTTGTCATTGTTGCCTGTACTGAACTTTGGTTTTAAAAAATTTCCAGTTTCTGAGATGATTCATTCTTTCTGTTGCTGTAGCTTCACAACTCAGTACGTATGGCAGTAATTCTAGCTTGTTTTGATTGGAGAAGTGGACTGAAATGCATTAAAAACAAATGCGAAGTATTACAGTTGAGCAGTAGCCAAGTTCCCCTGCCTGTCCACTCATATCCAATTATATGCTACCAAATTTAGCTGAGAAGATCCAGGGCTGAAATCTGAACTTGGTCAGACCCTTCAGTCCTTAAATCTTCTATTCAAAGGGCTTGTCTTTTGATATTATTTATAGCAAAGCCCACTCCTCTATGACTGAAAATAATGCACACTGAGGAGCAAGGCATGGGAATACTTGAAATAGACGTTGCTGAACATTTACTGTATAATTGGATAGTTTGGATTGGAAAAGATTGGATGTAATCCCCTCTAAAGCTAGCGCATCTCTGTTGAGAGCATTTTGAATTTATATCTGTGTCCAACACTTTTGTACACACTACAAGAGTATCATATAGTTTTGCGTCCAAAATAAGTCCACGTGGTACTTCCTGCCTGACTCTTTGAATCATAGAATTACTTACACTGGAAAAGACCTTTAAGATCAAGCCCAACTCTTAACCCAACGCTGCCAAATTACTACTGAGTCATGTCCCTATGCATCACATCTACCTCCAGGGATGGTGACTCCACCACTTCACTGGATATTCTGTTCCAATGCTTGACAACCCTTTTGGTGTAGAAATTTTTCCTAGTATCTAATCTAAACCTTCACTGGTGCAACTTGAGGCCATTTTATCTTGGCTTATCTGCTGTTACTTAGGAGAAGAGACAGACACACTCCTTACTACAACCTCTTTTCAAGTAGATTTTTAGGGTCTCCCCTGATCCTTCTTTTCTTCAGGCTAAGCAAATCCAGTTCCCTGAGCTGCTCCTCATGAATCTTGTTCTCTGGATTCTTCACTAGACCCATTGCTCTTCTTTGGCATCTCAATGTCTATCTTGTACTGAAAGGCCCAGAGATGAACACAGTGTTTGAGGTTCAGCCTCACCAGTGCTGAGTACAGGGGCATGATCACTATAGTCCTGTTGGCCACACTGTATCTGATACTGTTGGCTGCCTTGACCACCCAAGCACACTGCTGGCTCAGATTCAGCCAGTTGTTGATCATTGCCTTCAGGTTGTTTTCTACTAGGCATCTTTCCACTGCTTTTCACTCTTCCCAGGCTTGTAGCATTGCATAGGGTTGTTATGACTGAAGTGCAGGACCTGTCATGGCACTCGGCCTTGTTGACCCTCATACAACTGACCTTGGCCTGTTGACCTAGCCTCTCCAGACCCCTCTGAAGAGCTCTCCTAGTTTCAGGCAGATCAGCACTTCTGTCCAGCTTGATGTCATCTATGAAATGATTGAGGGTGCCCTCCATCCCCTTATCCAGGTCATTGATAGGGACTAAATAGAACTGTCTCCAATACTAAGCCCTAGAGAACACTGACAACTGAATTTAACTCCATTTTCCTCCAGCTATTTGAGCCTGGCTGTCCAACCAATTTTTTTATCCTGTGAGGAGTATACCTGTCCAACCAAGTAGTAGCCAGTTTCTTCAGGAGAATGCTATGGGAAATTCTGTTAAAGCAACAGGGTGAAGCTTAAGTAAGGTAGATGTTACTGTTGGTAACTTGAAGTAAAGGTCATCCTGTGAGTTTACAGTCCTTAGCTACAGGTTTGCTGTTTGCTTCTAGATAAAAGAGATGTCAGAAATGCATGGTGGAGTCATTAATATAGTCTCGTGTTTCTTTTCTCTTTGGAAATTTGATGGCTTTTTGCAAAGAGATATTGTGCAGCTGTTTTCTGTCCTCATATTAATCTTCATCAGACCCCAAAGCATGCTTATGGGATGTGTCTTTAGCAGGTCAAAATCACAGGTTGCCTAGCCAGTGTTTCTGGTTTATACTCCCGTGCATAGAGGAAGTTAATTCCTGTAAAAAAGAAGGCCTTTATTTCTTTCCTGTTGGGAAAGAAGCACTTCTTTATTTACTCACAATAGATTTCTATAGAGCAAACTGTAAAACCATCATAAACCTACAATTTATCTGCAGAATTCACTAAGAAATGTGCTATTGCTCCAGTGATGCTGCCTTATGTTCTTGGCATGAAACAGTGCTTTTCATTAATGCCACATCTAGGTGAGATGTACTTTGTTCTTAATTAGACTTGCTCACTAAAATACCAATCTTCAGGGCCTCAGTTTTTAAGACAATTAAAGCAGCTGGAACATAGCTGAGTGTGTGGAAGCAGAGAGGTCAGTCCAAACCTAATTTAGATATTCTCACTCTTTCACAGGTTGCTTTAATCATTTGATTCATACTTTATTTTCCCCAGTGGCATAATTTCGTGGTGTGCTTGGATCAGCAGCACGTCTTCCCACAATCCTGCAATAAGCTAGGCTTTTAATCATTAACATTTCTTCCTCAAACTCTTTCCAAGCAGACTTATTTGAATTGCAGATTAGAATGAAGGTGGACAATCGTGGAGGCACAATAAAATTGTCGGTGTTGCCATCCAATCTACTTCATTTTTGCCTGATTAAGATAGAAAATTTGTGCTGGAATTCAGTTATATGTTGTGTTGGTGTGGTCAAAAGTACAGCATTTTAGATTAGTATCACTGCTACTGATAAGAACTTCTAGTTAATTATCAAGTATGGAGCTTGGTTTTTTTTTTTTGAGAATTATTTGTATAACCTGGAAAAGTTTTAAATCCTCTGAATAACTGCAGATACTTGTAACGTGCTGTAGCTTCCAGAAGGAATTTGTGTGTAAAATGTACCTTAGAGATTTGTGTCTGACTTAATTTATGTACATAAACCTGCATCACAGCACATTTCACCTTTGTGTTCCACAGGTTAGTATCTGCTGGAGCTACCAAAGTTTATGCCATTCTTACTCATGGCATCTTCTCTGGTCCTGCTATTTCTCGGATTAATAATGCATCATTTGAGGCTGTTGTGGTAACTAATACAATCCCCCAAGAAGAGAAAATGAAGCACTGCCCAAAAATTCAGGTACAGTGGTGGTTTTGTGTCATCTGTTTAAATTCTGGATTTATATTTTTAGTGTTAACTGATGCTAGAATTTGTCTTGAGAGGACAGTAAGAGTCTAAAACACGTTGTTTGCAGAGCATCCTGCTAAAACATGCCGAAGAACTTTTTCAGGAGTATTCAGGCAATACAGTAGAGTACTGCAGAATATACAGTATTTGCAGCAGGATAGAGTGTCTAACTGAAAGAGTAGTAGATGTAAAATTGGCTGCTTTTGGTGGTTGTTTTTTTTTAATCAGTAGTAATTCTGCAATATTTGTACATAGGAACTGAAATGAATTACGTTATTGTGGATGCCACGGTAAAGAAAATGGTGTTTTTTGTTACACTACTGAAAATGGTCAACCTAACAATGACATGTTTCTTTTCAAAAAGCAAACAAAACCAAAGCTGACTTATGTCACTATCTTCTTTTATCCTAATTGTTCTTGGTAGCCATGTGTCTCTTTTTGGAAGTTTTCATTTAGTACAGTATGAAAGAAAGCATAAAAGATTTGGGGAGTTTAATGCAATAATGAATTTTGTTTTTAAGCTTAATATTTATTTGGCATTTATTGAAATAAGGCAAGCACTTAAAGCATGTTATGATGCAGATCACTGACTGCAGTGAATGCCTCAGCCTCTCCCCAGTACTAGGGAGTTGTATACACTGTGAGCAGGTAGATTTTCTACTCAGACAAGCAGCATATCTAGAAGATAAGGTTGAAAGATTAAAGGATGAAGTTCACAGGCTTAGGAGAATCAAGGAAGCAGAAGATGAGATAAACAGGTGGTGCCAGGCTCTGACAACCCTGATGGAGAGACAGGATTACTCGTTAAAAGATACTGAGGGTCAAGTACCCCATGTAGCCACCCCCTGCCAGATTGAGGCCAGTAACCTGAAGGAAAAGAGGGAGTGGAGGCAAGTCCATGATCAAGGCAGTAAACAAACTCCTGCTTTGTTCATCTCCCACCCCCCAAACTCCCCCCACCCCCTCACCATAGTGGGAGTGTTGCTTCAGTTATTAACAGTGCCCCCCAGGTGGCCTTGCAAAATAGGTTTGATGTCCTGCAGGTACAACCAGCCAGCAAGGAAGGTGAATCTTTTGGCTTGGACAAATTGACAAAATTAAGGAAGCCTAAGCCCACCATATAAACATCTTATGTCAAAAAGAAGAGGACACTCCCTTGTTCTAGGAGACTCCCTTTTGAAGGGAACAGTAGGCACAATGTGCAGACCTGACCCACTCCAGAGGGAGGTCTGCTGTCTACTGGGGGCCCAGGTCAAGGATGTGATAAGAAGGCTTCCCTCTCTAGTATGGCCCACAGAGTGCTACCCATTGTTAACCTTCCAGATAGGCAACGATGACCTTGGAAGAAGAAAATTGAAGGCTATAAAGAGAGACTTCAGGGCCTTGGGTCAACTGGTCAAGGGAGTGGGAGCGCAGGTAGTATTCTCTTCTATCCTCCCTGTTGAAGAGACTAACCCAGAAAGAATGAGGAGGATTCACCTGCTCAACTCTTGGCTTCAGGACTGGTGCCTCCAGCAGGATTTTGGCTTTTTTGTGGGTCTCCCCGACATGACACCAGGTCTGCTGGCAGCAAATGGGGTGCAGATTTCTCAAAGTGGAAGAAGGTTTATATTGCAGGGGTTGGCTGGGCTCATTAATTGTGCTTTAAACTAGGTTGGAAATGGGAGAGGAGAAAGCCAGGCTTACTATAAGCAAGCCTGAGACAATTGTGTGGCGATGTGTCAGCTCCACTGCTATCTCAGGGGAGGTAGATAACAAAGAGTTGAGTGTTGGAGAGGATGCAAGGGATGGCACAGCAGGTTGGGAAGCCAATAAGAGCCTTCAGCCTGTTACCGAGCAGCATGCTGGGGACACACATGAACTCTTAAAGCCTTACAGAGATGTACCACAGAGATCAAGTAATGAGAAATCATCGTGAGCTTACTGCTAGGTTGGTGGCCATAGAAGTGTCTGGGAATGGTCAGACTGCAAGAGTGAAAGCCAACAGATTAACTCCCTCCAATGCACAGAGCATGGGGATTAAGTAGGAGGAGCTGGAGATCTGCGTTAGGCTGAATAATTGTGATATAATTGCTATCACTGAAACATGGTGGGACAGCTCCCACGACTGGAATATTGTCATGGATGGCTATGTACTGGTCAGGAAGGACAGACCATCAAGATGAGGTGGGGGAATTGTTCTCTAAGTGTGAAAGCAACTGAAAAGTGCTGAGTTCTATCCAAGGTGGGAGGCAGAACAGGTTGAAAGATTGTGGATAAGAATTAAGGGATGTGGGAAAGGAGGTGAAATTGTTGTAGGTGTCTACTATATAGACCACCAAACCAAGAGGAAGATGTAAATGAGGCTTTCTACAGACAACAGGTAGCCTCTAGATCTAACTCCTTGGTACTCATGGGTGACTTCAAACACCCTGATATTTGCTGGGAAGCTCACACAGCCAGGCACAGCCACTCCAAAAGGCTCTCACAGTGTATCTATGATAACTTTTTGATGCAGGTAGTGGGGGAACCGACAAGGAGAAGTGCACTGCTGGACCTTGTGTTAATTGATAAACAGGGACAGGCTGAGGACATTAAGGTTGGGAACAGCCTTGGGGACAGTGATTGTGGCATAGTGGAGTTTAGTATTCTACAAGGCAGAAGCAGACTGACAAGTAGAATTACAACCCTGCAGAGCTAACTTTGTGCTCTTCAGAGACATGCTTGCAGAAATCCCATAGCCTAAGGCTCATGGGCTAGAGGATAAAGGAGCCCAAGAAAGTTGGCTAATTTTTAAAGACCACTTCCTCCAAGCCCAAGCTAGGTGTGTTCCTCTGAATTAAAAATTGGGTAGATGTGCTAGGAGACCTGCATGGCTGAGCAAGGAGCTCCTGAAGGAAATCTCAGGGAAGAAGGGATCTGTCACTTGGGAGAACTGTAGAGCAGTTGTCAGGACATGTAGGAAGGCAACAAGGAAAGCCCTCTTGGAACCGAAGATGGCAAAGGAAGTAAAAGAGTACAAGAAAGGCTTCTTCAAATATATCAGTAGGAAAAGGAAGAATAGGGAAAGTGTGGGGCCATTGCTGAACAAGGAGTCAGCTTTGATAACTGAGGATGCAGAGAAGGCAGAGTTGCTGAATGCCTTCTTTGCTTCAGTCTTTACTCCTAAGGCTGAACTCCCCTATGTACTCCAGGCCCTGGATGAAGGAGAGGAAGCCTGGAGGAGGGAATGCTCCCCACTGGTCAGTGCAGACTGGGTTAGGGACCAGTTACATAAACTGAACATTGACAAGTCCATGGGCCCTGATGAGATGCACCCAAGGGTGCTGAGAGAACTGACTGATGTTATTGCTCTGCCACTCTCCATCATTTTTGCCAAAGTGTTGCAAATCAGGACAGAGGTGCCTGAGGTGCCCAAGGACTGAAGGAGAGCCAACTTCACTCCAGTCTTCAAAAAGGGCAAGAAAGCGACCAGTCAGCTTTGCCTTCATCCCTGGAAAAATGATGGAGTGGCTCCCTCTGGAGAGCATCTCAAGGCACTTGGAAGAGAAGAAGGTTATCAGGAGTAGTCAGCATGGATTTATTATGAAGAAATCATACTTGACAAACCTGATAGCATTCTATGAGGACATAACTGAATGGGTAGATTCAGGGATATCAGTGGATGTAGTCTACCTTGACCTTAGCAAGGCCTTTGACACCATCTCCTATGACATCCTAGTGAGCAAGCTCAGGAAGTGTGGGATGGAAGAGCAGACAGTGAGGTGGATTAGGAACTGGTTAGAGGATAGAGTTCAAAGAGTGGTGATCAATGGTGCCAGGTCCAGCTGGAGTGATATAACTAGTGGAGTCCCTCAGGGATCAGTGCTGGATCCAGTCCTGCTCATCGTCCTCACCAATAACATTGATGAGGGGAGAGAGTCTGCTCAGCAAGTTTGCTGATGACACCAAACCGGGAGGCTTGGCTGATACAGCTGAAGGCTGTGTGGCCATTCAGAAAGACCTGGACAGACTGGAGAGCTGGGCACAGAGGACCAAAATGAGGTTCAACAAGGACAAGTGCAGAGTCCCACACCTGGGGAGGAATAATAAACTGCACCAGTACAGTTTGGGAGGTGATGTACTGGAGGGCAGCCCTGTGGAGAGAGACTTAGGAGTCCTGATGAATAACAAGTTATCCATGGCTCAGCAATGTGCCCTTGTGGCCAAGAAGGCCAATGGGATCCTGGGGTGTATTAGGAAGAGTGTGTTCAGCAGATCAAGGGAGGTTCTCCTCCCTCTCTGCTCTACCCTGGTGAGACCTCATCTTGAATACTGCATTCAGTTTTGGACTGGGGGGCCAGAGGGCATGCCTGATGAGGAGAGGCTGAGCGGCCTGGGGCTTTTTAGTCCAGATAAGAGAAGACTGAGAGGAGATTTAATAAATGTTTATAAATATCTGAGGGCTGGGAGTCAGGGTGCGAGGACAGGTTTTTCTCATTTGCTCCCTGTGGTAGGACAAGGAGCAATGAGTGTAAGTTGCAACACAGGAGGTTCCACCTCAATGCAAGGTGGGACTTCTTTACTATAAAGGTCACAGAACACTGGAACAGGCTTCCCAGAGAGGTTGTAGAGTCTCCTTCTCTGGAGACTTTCAAGGCCCATCTGGATGTGTTCCTCTGTGATCTGAGCTAGATTGTGTCCTGCTCTGGCAGGGGGGTTGGACTTGATGGTCTCTTTGGGTCCCTTCCAACCCCTGACATTCTGTGATTCTGTGACATACTTACCTAAAACTATTATTTATGTCCAGTGGACACTGCCATCTGATGGTTATAATAGTTTGTTTTGACAGCATGCCCTGTGCCAGAAGTCTTCAGCAGTATACCTGTGCAGCAGTTCTGTTCAGTGCTTTCTGCCATTTTTGAGTTTGTACTTTGTATTAATGCAGTTATGTATGTTAAGCACCTAATGCTTTAATGGTGTTTTGCTTCCTAGAAGAGACGGGAGCCCAACAGTAAATGGAACATTTGGTCATATGTTTTTGAACTTTGTAGCTTATTGTTCTTAGCATCTCAAAATTTATTTTCTTGATTTTTTTTTTTCAATTTTTCTCTTTCAGTTCATTGACATTTCCATGATCCTGGCTGAGGCAATTCGAAGAACACACAATGGTGAATCTGTGTCTTACCTTTTCAGTCATGTCCCCTTGTAACAGCGGGAGAGATTGTTGCATCTTTGTGCAGCTGGCACTGTTTTAACAATGCATCTCAACCACTAGAAATTAGTATCTTTGTACAATTCCAGAGCTAGTATGTATGTTTAATTATTATATTTCTCTTGTAATTACCATTTCTTCTTTGTAAATGGGCAATAAATCTCCATCTTGCAGAACTATGAATTCCCTCGAGAGTCTGTAAGCCTTGATGCATAGGTTCTCTTTTATGTGGCTGTCCTTGCTTTGTGTTAAACTGCTGCTTCAGATCCATTTTTCTGTACAGAAAACTAGAAGTTGTTCAAAGAACTTAATGTGGTGTATGCATGTAAAATCATTTTATCTGTTAAACTAAATGCTTCAGGCCTGGGTATGTTTTATCTACTCATCTGTCTGGCAAGGAGCTCTTTGTTGTTGTTATGTTTAACTGTCTTGAATAGTATTTTGTAAGACCTAGCAGAATATAAACTTAACGTTAATTTTGAGGAACTGGTGGCACATCCATAATATTAACTGTTTCATACAATTGCTGTTCTTTTTTTTTTGTTCACAATATATAATATGTGGCCGTTGTTTTTTTTGTAAAGCTGTCATTACATTAAATCATTTGCATAATACCTATTCCATGCAGTTAGTGTCTTCACTTGTAAGATTAGTGTTCCTAGGATGGTTCATTTCATGTGTTGCAGTAATAAGGACAAACTTTTAATCATGAGCAGTTTGATTTGATTCAAATTTTACCCCCATCTTTTCCCCAGTTTTGGCATTCCCTGATTGTGATTGTATGAATAATTTTGTAGTATTTTCTCTTGATATTGTAAATTTTATTATGCAAAGTCCAAGCAGCAATTTTTTTTTAAAGCACACAGGCTGGTTCCACCTTTATTTGTTTGATGAAAAAAAATATCTGAATATAAACCTGGTGTGTGTCAAACTGCATTGCATGGTCAAGAGAGTTTCGGGTTTCTGTTACGAAGCATCACAGTGCTTTTACTGGGCAGCCGATGAACTGTGGCAGGCTCACCTCTCAAATCAGACAATCATGAGAATAGTTTTACCTCTTGTATGCTGAGACGGCTTATGTTTAATTATTGGCAATGCAGTCAGTAATTGATTCTGGGGTTAAAAAACAATACTGTAATTTTAGGTCTTCAAAATCCTTCTGAGTGTTTTTAATCTTCCTGCTAGAAAGGAAGTTTGTGTGTATTAAGACAAAATTCTGGCACCTAGATTATACCAAAACTAATTCTTACCTGCAGCTGCAGCTGTTAATTACAAAAGCATTTGCTATACCTGAGACATTCTTCTTTACTGTGACACTGCATGAAAAATACACATTTCCTCTTACCTTACTTATTCTGGGATATACTTATAATGATACAACGTTGTATTATAAAATGGATTCTTCCATTCCATTTTATGACAACGTTCAGACAATTATTTTGGCTTCTCTGACATTGAATCTGTTTGGTTTTTTTTTTGTTTTTTTTTTTTCCCCCAATAATTTTCTATTTCTGTGAGTTGTGGGTTTTTGTTTTGTGGAGTTATTTTTGTTGGTATTAGGGTTTTTTCCTCCTGTATGAAAATAAGTAAAGCAATTTGACCTGTACCACGTTCAGGACTTAGAGAATTGTGCTGAGAATTCAGTTCAGCCACAAGTTTGCAAAGAAATTCCTAATTACAGCTTAATTTTCAAAAATACATTATAACACAGTGGAAGTTGGGTTTTTGTTTTTGGGTTTTTTTGTTGTTTTTTTTTTTTGTAAAGCACCTTTAAAAATGTATAATTACCTAACCTGTCATCTTGAAAATATTACTTCTCAGTGAAGCTGTTAACCTCAAGTCTGTGACCTCATAATTGTACCAAAGATTAGACCTTATTACTGTGCAAGATGTATACAGTAAGTTTAATGCACAGTATGAGTTCCATTTCTTTATGGATCAGATCTTTATTACAAACAAAATACTGTTTGATTTTTACTGTGCACAGGTATTACAAATGCTGAAATATACTTGTGTCAAGACACTGCTCGTGTTTTTTATGCTGTTTTGGTGGGGTGGGCTTTTTAAGACCATGCCCTACACAGGTCAAATAAAGGGAGACTCAGGCATTGATTCTCATGCAAACCTTGCTGATAAATCAGGCTCCAGCTGTCTTGGACGTAAGGGTGAATTGTTAATCACACCAGACTGGTGCGCATCTTTGTAATAATACCTTCCTTTTTTACAGTTTGACAAGAAAGATATAATGTTTAAGTTTCATAGAGTTTGACTTAATGCTCTAAGAGCAGCGGAAGATCTTATTTCTCAGACTGTTGTAAGCACACCCACTTGACTGTATTCATCAGGATGAGATGAGGGAAAGGGTGGAAGGATAATCCAAAAGTAATCCTATTTGTCTGCTGTGCTTTATGCGTTTGAAAGGGTTAGGAAGGGTTATAGATGCATTCTAACAGGTTGTAGTGGTTTAGCAGTTATCTGCCCCCACACACACACTTTGAAATAACCCAGGCTAGTACTCAGAACAGCTGGAAGTTAATAAATGAAGCTTTATATTTACAGCTTTGCACAATATACAAGCAGATATTTACAATGTATAACAGATATTTACAGATATATACAGTGAAAAGGTAATACAGAAACACCACACCTCTCCCACAGATTCAAAATCCCTAAGAGGAGTTTCTACCCACCCCTACCACCTTTCCCCCCTTCCCCAATCTTATCTCACCATCTGTTGATGCAGCAGGTAGGCGAAGGTAGACCAGCCAGGGGGATTAGCAGCAGGAAAGAATTTAGTGGAATTATTCAGATTCAGCTACAAAACGCAGGGAGAAAGAGCCATGCAAGAGCTACTACAGCCCAAAGCAGTCTGAAGCAATATGACTTATCTATATTTTGGTTACAACTCTTAAAACAAATTTTTTTTTTCTTTCTCAGTAAAGCTATGAGTGAAGTAGCACCATCAGTGCTTTCCTCAGCCTATAGCCTAATTTCTCATTCAAATCCTCCAATTAGTTCAAACCAGCACACAGGTCAATGAAAACCTCATCCATTTTGACAGAATGGAAAAATATGGAAACAGAAAACTGAGGTGTTTGATGGGTATGGGTTTTTTATGCTCTTCATAATTCATGCTGGGATTCCAGTTTGAAGATTAGGTGACACTTAAGCCTGGTGGGAAATTTTCTCTCAGTAGCATTATTTTGAAAGAGAGAGAAAAATATCACACATACCTTAATTTAGAGGTTTCAGCTCATATTTGTCTACAAACCTTATATTCACTCATTTTGCTGCCCTAGTGGAAGTGTAAATTTTTGCAGTTCTTGCTAGAAATACTTGATGTTTGCAGCCTTTCTGGACTCCAGGGTTTCAAAATGTCAAAAGCTTAGATACTGCTGCTGAGGTAGTGAACTGTTGAGTGAATCCTAAGCCTGTTTTCAGTGCACAAGTTCATCTGAGTTGTCAGGTATCTATTGCCAATGCTGATGCTTTTCTGTCTTGTCACATGTGTGGCTGCTGACCTTGCCTAGCAGCCAAACCTCCACCCAGCCCAGCTGGGAAGAGAAGTGAGAGGGCTGGCAGGACAGTAGCTTGTGGGTGGAGATAAAGATAGGTTAATAAATGAAGAAAAGCAAATCAAATGGTACAAAAGTAATCACATGCCCTGAGTCTCTGAATGATGGCTGTTCTGGCAAAATTCCCCCTTCCAGTTTTACTGCTGTATTTTAACACCATATGGCATGGGTTATCGCTTCAGTCAGTTGGGCTCTTCTGTCCCAGCTGTGTTCCCTCAGCTTCTTATCCAAGCCTGCTGCCTTTGAGGGCAGCGTGAGCCCTGGAGGGTTTGTAGGTTTCCCAGTAAACATAACACTGATGTTTTATCAACACTGGTTTGGCCACCAGTCTAAAACACAGCACCATGGAGAAAATGAACCCCATCCCAGCCAGACCCAATATAGTGGTTGTGAGTGACAAATGGGGTGTGATTGTGGATGTTGATCTCATTGTTATCCAGGCCTGTTTCATGCTGTGCTGGTAAGAAAGGTAAAGGAGGGGGAAAAGAACAAAAGAGAGTGCAGAGAGCAAGAGCTTAGGAGCTAGCTTTCCTCTTGATCTATCTTTTATTACTTGGGAGAGTAGTAGCATCCACATTGCTACAACTTCCTTTCAAGTCGTTTGAAAGAACAGGATCTTTTCCTCTGAACCTGTTTCTCCAGGCAGAACACCAGTTAGTTACCTCAGCTGCTTCTCATAAGACCTGGGCTCTAGACCCTTCACCAGCTTTGTTGCCCTTCTCTTCCTGAATACAGTATTCAAGGCACAGGCTTCTCCTTGCTGAGTACAGTGGCATAATCATGTCTCTGGCCTTGCTGGACACACTGTTTCTAATACAGGCTGGATGTTATTGGCCCTCTTGAGCATCCTGACACACTGCTGGCTCGACTCCGGGAGGCTGTTGACAAATACCCCCAGGTCCTTTTCCACTGATCAGCTTCCCAGCCACTCTTCCCCAGGCTTGTGGTGTTCTATGGTGCTGTTGTGACGCAAATGCAGGATCTGGCACTTGTTAAACCTCATACAAGTGACCTCATCCCATTGATCCAGACTGTCCTGATCCTTCTGTAGAGTCTTCCTACCCTCAAGCAGATCAACACTCCCACTCAGCTTGAGTTCATCTGAAAACTTACTGAGGGTGCACTTGGTTCCCTCAACCAGGTGTTTGATAAAGATATTAAAAAAGCTCCAGTACTGATCCTTGGAGAACATAATTTGTGGTCAACTGGATTTAACCCCATTTACTGCTGTTTTTTTGGCCCAGCCATCCAAGCAGTTCTTAACCCAGTGAAGCATTTATATATCTAAGCCATAAGCAGCCAGTTTCTCCAGGAGAATGCTGTAGGAAATGGTGTTAAAAGCTTTTAAAAAGTCAAGATAACATTCTCAGTCTTTTCCCTCATCAGAAGATCAGCCTAGTCAGGCAAGACCTGAGTGGGGGGGCCTACAAGAAAGCTTGGGAGGGACTTTTTAGGCTATCCAGTAGTGACAGGACTAGGGGGAATGGAGCAAAGCTGGAGGTGGGGAGATTCAGACTGGAAGTTCTTCACCATGAGAGTGGTGAGACCCTAGAACGTGTTGCCCAGGGGGGTGGTTGGGGCCACTTTCCTGGAGGTGTTTAAGGCCAGGCTGGATGAGGCTCTGGCCAGCCTAATCCCATGGCAGGGGGGGTTGGAGCTGGATGATGTTTGTGCTCCCTTCTAACCCTGACTGATTCTATGATTGATCCTGATCACCTGGCTCTGTTGTATGTGCCATGTGATGGCAGTCAAGATGATTTGCTCCAGCACAAAGGGACATAAGGGACATAAGTTCTTTGGATGCTACTTCCCATAGATGGGTGTCACGTTTGCTGGCCTCTAGCCAAATGAGATCTCCCCCGATTCCCAGGACTGATGATAAATGATTGGAAATTACTTGGCAAGTGCTTCCACCAGCTCCCTCAGGACCTTTGGAGGGATCCCATGTGGCTCCATAGACTTGTTTGTGTCCAAGTGGTGTAGCAGATCACTAAGCATTTCCCCTTGGATTATTTGGGCTTCTTTCTACTCCTTGTCCCTGTCCTTGAGCGCAGGTGTGTAAGCACCCCAAGAACATTTGGTCTTACTGTCAAATTAGCATGTCCATCTTTTCCTCCATCTTTGTTGCTGTGTTTTCCCCTGCATCCACTAAGTAGTGTCTATTCTGCTTAGCCCTCCTTTTTTATATTTTTTATTTACTACAGTAAAAGACATGTTTTATTGTCTTTTACTGTAGTAGTCCATTAAGTTCTAGGTGGGCTTTTGTCCTTCCACTTTCCTCCCTGCATAGCCTCACAATATCCTTGTAATCCTTCTGAGTTTATTGCTCTTTCTTGCAAAAGTCGTAACTTTTTTCCTCTGACTTCCAGCCAAACATCTTAGTTCAACCAAGATATTCTTCTCTGCCAGTTCATCTTTCAGCACATCAGGATGGCCTTCTATGCTTTCTTGTACTCCTTTGCCCATCAAGACTGCCTCACAATGGAATCTGTCAGTGAGATCCTTAAACAGGGCAAAGCCTAACCTGTGGAAGTCAAAGGTAACAGTTCTGCTAAACCTTCTTCTGCCATGATTGAAAACTCTATTTTTACCTTCCACATTCTCCAGGAACCTCCCAGACTGTTTCCTCTCTGCTGTGTTGTTTTTGCAGCAGATATTAGTAGGTTGAAGTCCCTCATGAGAACAGGGGCTGGGGACTATGAAACTTATCTCAACTGCTTGTGAAATATTTCATCTCCTTCTTCATTCTGGTTAAGTGGTCTATAACAGACTCCCACTGTGATAGCTGCCTTGTTGGCCTTTCCCCTGATTTTTACTCATAAACACTCAACCCTTTCAACACCCTCATCGGGTTCCAGACAGGGCTACCCCCACTGCCTCTCCTTCCTTGCCTATCCCATCTGAAGAGTTTTATAGCAATCTATTGCAGTACTCCACTTGCGTGAATCATTCCACCATGCTTCCGCGATCGCAAGCATATCACAGTTTTTCAGCTGCATAATGGCTTCTGGCTCCTCCTCTTTGTTACTTAAGCTGTGTGAAGTTTTGTAGATGCACTTCAGCTTGGCTGTTTACCCTGTCACCTTTTCTTCGGGAAAAGCCTTAATTCCTGTGTGAGTGTTCCCAGGTGCTTCTATGGTTTCTAAAGAAAATATCTGTATCATACAGATATTCTGTATTTGTTAAAGCATATGTAGAAGGAGAAAGCCTGGGTTGCAGTGATTATGCATTAGAGGATTTCACAGTCCCTAAGAGATATGGGTCAAGTGAGGAGTAAAGTCAGGATCCCAAATTTTAGAAAGCAAAATTCCAGCTCTTCAAGGAGTTAGTCAATAAGGTCCCCTGGGAAATGTCCCTCGGGGATGAGGGAGCAGAACTGATGCCTTCCATAAAGAACAAAACCTCTTGATCCCTAACTGTAAGAAATCAGGCAAGAAAGGCAAGAGACCAGCATGACTGAATCAAAATCAACTGGTTAAACTAAAAGGCAGGGATAATAGGTGAAGGACTGACAGTAGAGCAGAGCTCAAAGGGCTGTAGTGAATGAGGCTACATCTGGCTGGTGACCAGTCACCAGTGGTGTTCCTCAGGGTTCCATTCTAGAGACACTTCTGTTCAGTATATCTATCAATACTCTGGATGCAGGAGTCAAATGGACAATTGGCAGGTTTGCTTATGGTACCAAAGTGGGAAATGCTGTTGATGCTTTTAAGGGACAAGAGGCCTTGTGGAGAGATAGCATATGGCAATGCTCTAATCTCTTTATTACTGGGATGAAATTTAACTAGTCAAAATGAGAGATTATGCACCTAGGATGGAGTCAATGTCAGGAACAAGTATAAATTAAGAGTGGCTGGATAGCAGCTCTGCAGAAAGGGATCCGGGAGTCCTGGTCAACTGGAGGCTCAATGTGAGCCAGGAGCACGCCCTGGCAGCCACCAGGGTAAACCATGTCCTGGGGTGCATCAAACACAGCAAAACCATCCAGACAGAAGAGCTGATAATCCTTGTCTGAGGGAAACATGGGCTTTTGCAATCCGTAAATCAGTGATTCCCTGTGCCTCTAAAAACTGAGTCATAGTTCTGAAGTTCTGGACTGCTGAGGTCCCCTCCACTTACACCCCATCTTTTGAAGGGAAATGTGCCTCCCACGTTTCTTAGGTTAAAAAAAAAAAAAAAAGAAGGCAGAAAACCATTCTGTGTTTCTGCTAGTCCCCAGATGAAGTTGCAGTTTCATCCTGTGCAGAATTGAAACTCATGTGCTCTTGGCTGGGTGACAATGAGTTCCTAATATGAAAAAAAAAAAAATTAGACTAGTTCAGAACAGAAGGCCAAGTGTTGGTACTGCTACCAAAATTTCCGAAGTTTGTAGGTGTAGACTGCAAGGTAGATCTCCAAAGAAACTGAGCACCTGTCAAAAATTACAGGGTTGGGTAGCAGGACATTGTGTTTTAGAAAACCTTACAACCACAGCAAGTGAGCATTAAGCATCTCATGTTTAAATGATGTTCTAGTGTCTCATGCCAGGAATGTATTAGTGCTTGAAGAAATCAACTTTCACTATCCAACTTGTACCAAGTCATTCTCTTGGGTACAATTTCATGACTAATTAAGCACATTTGCTTTACAGTAAGGTGAATATCTATAAATGAGTGGAAACTAACTTTCCTGGTGACATACAAGCTGTGAAATATTCAGCTTGGAATAGCTATTGCAGGGTGTTTGCAGTGAAGACTTTCCTCCTACCAGAAATGCATTGAATGGCCTTGCAGAACACAGCAGGATTTTAGTGAGACATCTGCATTAGTTTCCCACACAGTTTTTACTTTTTTGTAAGCTGTTTCCCCTGCACTTACAACTACACTTTTCTTCCTGGTCTACTTTGGTTCCTTTCACTTAACAAATCCCATTCACTTAACAAACATTTCTTCTACAAGGTATTCAGACAAAGAGATTTGTCCCAGTTTTTGAAGGTATTTGCAACAGAAATAAACTCCAAATAATAATAGTAAAACACTAAATTTCAAAGTGTAAAATATTGTCAATATCTGAAAAAGCCTCAGGGGGAAGAGGGCAGGGTGGGGGAAGAAGGAACTTGAGTTTCTGCTATTCTTAGTTGTCTGAAGTAAATGTTTCCCTTATGTAATGCATTTGTCCTCTTAGCCCTGTTGCCAAGTGTTTTGCAAGTGGGAACCCTTTTGTGTTCCCAAAGACTTGGATGTTCATCTGCTTGCAATAGCTCTTATGGTGTGACACTGTAGATAAGTAAAATCTATGGTTTGAAAGAAAAAAACACAGGCAAAAGTAGTGAAGAGAGCGAACTGCGTCATAAGACGCCAAAAGGAAACCAACCAACCAAAACCATACAAAAACAAATAAAAACATATCACTTTCGTGGTGGATGTGTGACTAACGTGAGCACTTGTTTAAAGAGGAAAAAATGAGTACTTGTTTTTGTGAAGAGTAGAGGAGTAAATGAGATACTGTTGCTTTAATTTTAAACACAAATGTTTGAGGAAGTAGGTTACAACAGTTGTTTCACATTTGATTATTTCTCAAGCTGCAGTCCAGCTGAAGAGTAGTGAAAGAGTAGTGATTACTGCTATTGTCTTGAGTGTGTTATCTCATGTTATATTCTTCTCCACACCTAAGCTGAACCAGCAAGGACCCTTTTATGCTGTTTTCTTCTGCTCTGATTTGCAGTCTCCTCCAATGACTGGTCTGCTAGATCTGGAAGCACGCAGGACATGGTAAGTTAAACTTTCATTTTAAATTTACTTGTAGAAATCTTTGGCTGGAACTGTTGTGAAAGACTTTCAAGAATGTAATGTAATTTTGTGCTTTCTAAATGGCAAAAATCTGCTATTCTAGTTAGAATTGGTAATACCATTATTAGAATTGGTAAAACCTAATGGCAGGAAAGGAAAACATTCATGTGTGTAAGACTAACTGGCTAGCATTTAATTGTATTACCATACTATAGAAGGAGTGTAATAATGTCTTTTCTAATCAATACCACTTCTGAGGTGTCATTTTTCTCTGGCCTTTCCCATCACCTCTTAAAATACATGTGGAACACATACATAAAAACTTTATTCAGAAACACCTACCTGTATTGTTACTGAAGTTTTGAAGTATATCCTAAATTATTATGGGTTTGTGCACATGCCAGTTAATATCAGCGGATCAGTGCTTTTAAAACTTCTCACAAAGGGTAATTCATATTCATACCTCTAGCTGTACTTTGAAACTTGCTCCTTATTGCAAAGATGCTGCCTAAGTCAGCTTTGCTTGTTCTAATTAAATCAGTCTTTTTTCTTCTTCTTCTTCTTTTTTTCCTGGTACTATAACAGACACAATGTTTTACACATGCAAATAGACACAGCACCAGAATGTAACAGTTTACAGTTAAAATAGCTAATGTGTTAAAAAGGTATCAGTAAACAGAAGGATGTGCAAGGAAATTAAGCACAAAGATGGTAGCAGCTAGCCTGGCTCTACAAGAATACTTAGGTTCCTAAAAATACTGTTATACATGTGACTTCAAAGTCTGAGCATTGTGAATATCTTGGGAATTTTTGGACTTCTTAAGAAACCTCCAAACATATATGTGAATATTTTTAAGGCCCAGATTCATTGCACCTAATTTTAGGCACCTAAACATGCAGTGTTCAGTGTGTAGACAGGCAGAGCTCCATCCACATTCAGAGCAGAGTAGCCCCTTCAGCAGAACGGCCTCTCCTTCTCTCCTGTCTCATAAATGTCAGTGCAGCCCAGCTTGATGGCAAGGAATTCAGCAACTTGGCTAAGTGCCTAAAAATAGATGCCTGAGTGCAGTTGCTGAGTATGAGTTCACGTAGAAAATTTGTGTCAATCTAGACTTGAAACTCACCTTTCCCAAGTGCTGCTCTAGTGCTTGGACATAGGGTTTTCATTTGGTTTAACGAATCTTTAAAACTTTTTTTTTTTTTTAAGAGCAGCAAACTTGTGGTTTGACCCCAGTTTGCAGAAGAGGTTTTCTTTCCTCCTTGTCAAGTGTGTTGGTTTGAGCTAATTGGAGAATTTGAGCGAGAAATTAAACACTGTGTCACTTCACCCAGTTTGACTGAGAGAGAAGAA
>VWZI01001214.1:142950-168562 GCA_013396835.1 Psilopogon haemacephalus
TCTAAAAGGTGGCGGGGGCAGGTCACTGCAAACCCACTACATCAAGGAAGGTAAGCTGCTGGAGTTTGATCTGCAGCAGTTTTCAGTATTTCCCATGGTGGCTATGAGTACCTTATTCATGGCTGTTGAAGGTCAGCACTTCGCATCCTGCTGTGGCTTGCATCAACTGAAAATTGTAGCTGTGATCCATTTAGCCATATTGGGTCTGACCCAGTAGGTGGTTGATATGATATCTTACGAGCTCTTCTCATTGCATTAAATTAATACCTCTCCATTTCCTTCTTTTTAGGTACCTCATGCAAAGATGTCAAATGGATTGCTGTTTGTCTTGCTTTTCCTATTTCCTGTGCTGCTATCAGGATCTTGGTTTCCCAAAAGTTTACCTTGTGATGTCAGATCCTCTGAAGGTACCGTGATAGTGGACTGCACTGATCGGCGTCTCACTGAAGTCCCCAAAGGGATCCCTGAAAACGCTACCAACCTTACCCTGAGTATTAACCATATCCCCCATATTTATCCAACATCTTTTGCTCATCTTGTAAACCTCATGGAGATTGACTTCAGATGCAACTGTGTGCCTGTCAGAATGGGGCCCAAAGATAATGTGTGCAACAACACACTAAAGATTGAGAATGGCAGTTTTGCTTCTTTGACCAGGCTGAAGTCATTGTATTTGGATGCAAACCAGCTGCTGGAAATACCCCGGGGTCTTCCTACTACTTTAAGTCTCCTGAGCCTGGAAGCCAACACTATCTATTCTATTAAAAAAGCCAATTTGTCAGAGCTAGCAAACATAGAAGTATTGTACCTGGGACAGAACTGCTACTACCGTAACCCATGCAATGTTTCATTTGAAATTGAAGAAACAGCCTTTCTGGAGCTGAAAAAAATAACAATTCTATCCTTGAAGTCTAACAACCTAACCCATGTTCCATCCAATTTGTCCTCTACATTAAAGGAATTGTATATTTACAATAACATGATTCAGGTAATTCAAGAACATGATTTAAGTGCACTTCACAACCTAGAAATTCTTGATCTAAGTGGTAATTGCCCACGTTGCTATAATGCTCCATATCCTTGTACTCCTTGCCCCAAGGGCACAATTGAGATACATTCAAATGCATTTGATTCACTGAAAAACTTGAGAACTTTGCGACTTCACAGTAACTCTCTTCAGAGCATACCCAGCAGCTGGTTTAAAAATACCAGGAATCTCAAAAACCTTGACCTCTCCCAAAACTTCCTTTTGAAGGAGATTGGAGATGCAAAGTTTTTGAAGTTTATCCCCAGCCTTGTAGATCTTGATCTCTCCTTTAATTTTGAAGTGAAGATGTATTCTCCATCCTTGAATCTGTCTGAGACGTTTTCTTCCCTCACAAGTCTGGAAACTCTGAGGATCAGGGGTTATGTCTTTAAAGAACTGAGAGAAGGAAATCTAGGTCCATTGCTCAGTCTTAGAAATCTAACAGTCTTGGATCTTGGGACTAATTTTATTAAAGTTGCCGACCTAGGAGTGTTCAAGAAATTTCCATCTCTTAAACTCATAGACCTCTCAGTGAATAAAATATCTCCTTCTTCAGGTGAAAGCAACTTTTATGGATTTTGCTCTAATCCTAGTATTTCAGTAGAGCAGGACAACAGGCGACTATTACAAGAGATGCATTATTTCACCTATGATGTGTATGGGCGAAGCTGCAGGTCCAAAGACAAAGAAGCTGCAACCTACCAATCTCCAGTTAAGGAAGATTGCCTGAAATATGGAGAGACTCTGGATTTAAGCAGGAACAACATATTCTTTATTAACCCCTTAGACTTCCGTGATCTTAGTTCTGTCAAGTGTCTCAACTTGTCAGATAATGCAATAAGTCAAACTTTAAATGGAAGTGAATTTTCTTACCTGTCTGGCTTGAAATACCTGGATTATTCTAACAACAGGATTGATTTGCTCTACTCAACTGCTTTCCAAGAGCTAAAATTTCTAGAAATTCTAGACCTGAGTTATAACAAACATTATTTTCTAGCTGAAGGTGTTACTCACGTCCTTGGTTTTGTGAAAAACTTGGCCCATCTGAAGAAGCTGATGATGAATGAGAATGCGATTTCTACTTCTATTAGCACTGGAATGGAAAGTCAGTCTCTTCAAATTTTAGAATTCAGAGGAAATCGTTTAGATGTTTTATGGAGGGATGGAACTAATATATACTTGTCATTCTTCAAGAATCTGACCAGGCTGGAACAACTGGATATCTCCTCCAACTCACTTAGTTTTTTACGTCAGGAAGTTTTTGAAGCTCTGCCTCCAGAACTCAGGATCCTCAACCTAACAAACAACAAGATGAAGAGCTTCAACTGGGGAAGACTCCAGCATCTAAAAAAATTAGAAACTCTGGACCTCAGCAATAACCTTCTGGCTACTGTTCCCCAGGAACTCTCCAATTGCTCTTCGACGCTCCACACCCTGATGCTCAGAAACAATCGCATCCAACATCTGACCAAACATTTTCTCAGAGGGGCTTCTAAATTGGAACACTTGGATCTCAGCTCAAACAAAATCCAAATAATTAAGAAATCTAGCTTCCCTGAAAGTGTCATTAACAACCTGAGGATGCTGCTTTTGCACAACAATCCTTTCAAGTGCAACTGTGACGCCGTGTGGTTTGTTTGGTGGATCAACCAGACTCAAGTGACTATTCCTCTTTTGGCCACAGACGTGACCTGTGCTGGCCCAGGGGCACATAAAGGAAGGAGTCTCGTTTTGTTGGATCTGTATACCTGTGAGCTAGACACCTCGTATTTGATCATGTATGCTTTGTCAGCTTCTACTGTCCTGGGCATTATGGTACTTGCAGTGACAAGCCATCTCTATTTCTGGGATGTGTGGTACAGTTACCATTACTGCACTGCCAAGTTGAAGGGCTATCAGCGTTTATCTTCACCAGATGCTTGCTATGATGCTTTTGTTGCCTATGACAATGAAGACTCAGCTGTGAATGAGTGGGTGATGACAGAACTGGTTGAAAGGCTGGAAGATCAAAAAGCCAGGCAGTTCAATTTATGCCTGGAAGAAAGGGACTGGCTCCCAGGACAGCCAGTCTTTGACAACCTCTCCCAGAGCATTCAGCTGAGTAAAAAAACCATATTTGTGCTGACCAACAAATATATTAAAAGTGGCATCTTCAAGACGACATTTTACATGGCCCACCAGAGGCTTCTAGATGAGAAAATGGATGTGATTATCTTGATATTTCTTGAGAAAGTTTTGCAGAAGTCCCGGTATGTCCGGCTGAGGAAAAGGCTGTGCAGAAGTTCTGTGCTGGAATGGCCAATGAACCCTCGAGCTCAGCCCTACTTCTGGCAGTGCCTGAAAAATGCAATAGCTACGAGTAATACTCTGGCTTACAACAAGCTACTCCAAGAAACTGTTTAGCTCTACACCTCTCTGTAAATATTATTATGATGCAGAAGTTCCTAAAATTTATTTGGAGAAACTGTTGAAGCATGGAGGATAAATATAACTGTGATATTGTACCCCAAGATAAAATGCACAATTAGTCCCAAAGCTGATCATTCACTTGTTTTGCTATGACAAGAAACTGATCTGCTATGAGCAGAAACTGTTGCCAGCACAGGTGTTGAGCTGACATGCACCTTTCTTGGTGTTGATTGCTGCAGAGCAAGAGAAGATGCACTACCCACTGGAAGTCCATGGTTTAGAACAGGATCACCACTTCCAGCTTTCAGTTCACTGGAGGCCTCCAGCACCTCCTGTGGCTGGGTCAAGTGTGGTGGGTGAGTCACTGGTTTGGCTTACTCTAGTACACAGACTGCTGGAAGGAGTTTGGCCATGCCAAAGTTGCTGCTGCTCAGAACACTCTTCGAGTAAAAGTGATTTTAATAGAAAATTGTAGTTTCTATATTTGGTGTTTTCATGAAAAACAAGAAAAAAACATTTCCCCACATATTTGCCTCAGAAAATGCCTTAAGCAAAGCTCAAGCTTTGATTTTAGGAGTAAAGAAAACATAAGAATGAATAACTTTCATTTTGGAGCCTGCCATTTCTGCCTGACTGAGCCACAGCCTTAATCACTGGGGAGAGGAAGTTCAGGTGGGATTGTGGTCAGGGGATTTTAGAGGTGTGGTGTGGGAACTCTCTCAGTGCTGCATTGCCAAAAATCTTATAACTCTGAAAATACTCTAAAACGTGTGTGTGATAAAGTGGGAAGGTATGCATGAAGGAAAATCAGAAGGGCTTGCAGGTTGTGTGTTGAAAGGAGTTAAAAGATAAAAGGAGTCCCTGTGCATGAAGCTGCTGTGTGAGAGTGAGGAGGGGAAGCAGAATAGCTGACAGAGGGTGAGGCAAAAGGCAGATTGTGAAAATCAAGCAAAAGAAAGAGGAAGTGTGAAGAAACAAAAAGGAAGGTAAAAAGAAGAAAGAAAGTGGAAGAGGTAGAAAGAAGTGTGGGGGGGATCTCCAGATAAACTAGCACATGTTAATAAGCACTTACTGCTGATTTCCAAGTAAACTCCTTGCCTTTTACTTGCCTCCTTGGCTTCTGGCTGATCTGGTTCTTCCCTGAGGACTTAGGGCTCCTTGTCAGCATTGTGCTGTCAGGTTTAGGAACTCAGATTTCCTGTTTTCACCAAACCTATATTACAAACTCTCGTTTATCAGCTGGAATGGTGTTAGCAGATTCAGCCAGGGCTTGTGCAAGAGGACGTGTTAAAGTGACAGACTTGTCTCTGGCTGTGCAGACTTTCTCCAGAACAAAACACTCAAAGTGCAAAGCATGTATGACCAAGTGATAGAAGGAAAGCATCAACTCCACTGCTTCTTTAGCTGTGCTGTAGTGCTCCATAGCAGCCTTAAGCCCTCCTCAGCCTCCTTGTTTCCCAGGAAGGAGTCAGTCTGACGCAAATGAGTTAATGTCTCAAATGTTGTGTGAAGCAGTAGCCTTGCAGTTGGGACAAATATGTGCTTTGCAGTTAAGACAAGGAACAAAATTTGCCACCTTAGAAGGGTTTACATATGTTCCACCAAGGTAAGGAAGTTTGGTGTATACTATGCAAAGCCTATAAAGTACAGGGTCTCCGTGCTGCCTGACTCAGTTGATAGAAAGGGCTAATGCTGCCCTTCCTCCTTCACACATGTGTGCATTGGTAGGCAGCACCTCCCAGTGATCACCATGCAAATTAAGAGGTAATTCCTGAAGCAACAAAGCAATACCCTCTTTGGCAAGGAATAAAAAAGACTTGGACACACTAGCAGTTACACACCTACCACCAAGGAATGGACAAGGTGAGACACTGCTGCAACCCTGGATGGTGATCCAGATCTTCACCTACTCTCTCTCTTCTCCATCTACCCCCCTTTTTTAAGCACATACAGATATATATATATATATATATATACACACACATACACATATAGCTTTAGTCAGGCAGTTGACTAAATCTCTTTTTGTATGGTCCTATGGTGTAAGTCTCCTTAATTCAAACCAAATAGATCACTGAATGTGAGTTACTCCTTTTTCCTTCCTCCCTCTTGGGTTGAGCAGGAAGTGACAGCAGGTACCTCTCCCACAGCAGCTGCTGGGACACCACTAAAGCTCTGAGCTGGGAATGAGCATGATGTTATGACATCCTGAAAAAAGGAAGAAACGCTGCTTAGAAACATAAACTTTTGGGCCCACTCCCAGCACAGCCTCATCAAACACGTGAGAGAATTTCAGCGGAAGCCTTTCATAATTTCAGTCTCTGTGTGTAGCATGGGCTTGATCTCTGCTTGCTGTGATCTCTACTTAAGCAGAGTACACCTTCTCCCCTCTCTCTCAAAGGCATTTTTCTTTTCTGCTAATGAGTCCAGGTGACAGCTCTGGTTGACAGGAAACCAACACTCTTAACTGCATTGTACCTATTCATTTTAGCTGCCTCTTGTATTTTCTCATCTCCCCATTCTGCCTGGTCCTTTCTCTAAATAGCCCCTTTTCAATTTAACTTTAGACAGTCAGCCAAAACCACAAACAAAACCAAAGAAACCAAGGTTCATACAAGGTTCGTATTACAAAAAAACAATTTTTTCCCCTCTCAACTTGTCACAGGATTTTAATTGATTAAATAAAGTAGGAAAAGGGGGGGGGCGGTGTTTGTAGTTTGAAAACATGAGTTTCATGCTTATCTTTTGATAGTATGTATTTCAGTAACATATCTTTCTGGTGGTTTTGTTTGTAAGGCTAAATAATCTATATCTCTAAATACGATAACATGAGCTTAAATGTGAGTCTCTTCATAAGGTAATTCTTGAAACAAGGAACTTCTGCTCCTCAGTTACATCCTTTGCCTCTCCACACCATTTCACAGAATTAATCAGGTTGGAGATCTTTGCGATCATCAAGTCCAACCTATCACCCAACATATTCTAATTAACTAAACCGTGGCACTAAGTGCCCCAGCCAGTCTCCTTTTAAACACCTCCAGGAATGGTGACTCCACCACCTCCATTTCTACCTGGAGGAGACCCTCTTTCTCAACATAATTAATTAAGGCAGAGACACAAGGTCACCTAGCCTTTCCATGGTTGAAGGGAGAAGTACTTTCTTCTCATTCATTGAGAAGAAGACCAAGGATGGGTAGGAATGCATTTCTATACAAAAGTCTGAGCTTACAGTATGGTGAGGAACTTTTGCATGCTGCAGCACAAGTCCACAGATAAGCCAGGGATGCTGCACCAACACTTAACTCCAGGAAACTTGGGCACTAGTGTGGCTCAGTGGCTTATAGCTTCCAGCCTTTTAATATCGGTGGAACCACACTTCCTGATATCTCATGCACTGGTACACAAGGCCTATTTGAGAACCTGGCATGAGAAAAGATGAAGCCTCTCATGGGGATAATCATAATTTTTATTTGTTTTGATGTACACCTTGACTGGGTCTGAAGGGGAGAGATAAGGGTGAGGTTGATTGTGCTACCAATGAGTTGTAGGTAGGCATGTCAACTTAGCTCAGCAGTGGCTAGGAGAGGAACACATTGCACTTAGAAGGATAACTCTAATGCAACATGTCTCTATGTAAGTGATGCACATAAAGAATAAGTTACAATATGCCTTCAGTTGTGTAATGCTTAGCTGTCACCTCACATCCTATTTTCACACTTGTTGTGAATAAAAAATAAATAATGTTACAGTACAATCAATTCTTCCTGAACGTATTCTTAATCACCACGAGCAATGTCTGTAAGATACTTTTCATGTGCAGTTGCCACATACATTTAAGGAGTAAATTAAAGACAACAGATACCCTCTTAGTACTGCTCCTTCCCAAACACTGCTTAGATTCCCATGGCTGGTAATGAATGAAACCCTACTTTGAAGTGAGATCCAGTCTTAGAAAGTGCCTGGCAGAAAACCTAGTCTTCTGAACTACAGACATTTTTGTGTTTGAATTCCCTTGAGATTGGTGTGTCTGTACTTGTGCATATGCATGGTCTCTGATGGTTGATGGGCTGCAACCCCAGCTCCAGGGCACCTGCCAGCAGCCATACAGGTGACAGAAAAAGAGAAGAAAACACCTCTGGAAAGAGTAGAGCTCTGTGGTAGAGCTCAGCTTTGCAGCAGTCAAGAACTTCTGAAGCTTTGTTCTTCAATCAGAGACACTAATCCCAGAGAAGTCTTATGTATATATATAAAGACCTCCTTCTCATTACAAAAAAAAAACCCACCAAAAAAACCAAACAAACAAAAAAAACCCAACCAAGAGTAACTTTTCATGGCATGGACCACAACAAAGGTTCTTTAAACATCCTCCGTTTCATTTATTCTTGTCAATAGCTTGCTAAAACTGGTTAATTAACTGAAGGAAAGAATGTGGATTACGTATTGAAAGACAAATGAACCCTCAGGAAACAGAACTTTTGAGAGTAAATATTTAACTGTCTCTAAAGAAAGAGGAACTTAAGAGCACAAAAGGAATATTTTCTCAAAGTAACTCTGTTCTCAGGAGCAAACAACAACAACAAAACTTAATCAACAGTCTGTGTTGTCTGGCACTGTTCTCAGGTATTTTCATGAATTATTAATTTTTCATGGAATGAGTCTACATATAATATAATGTTGCATATCATACAATACTAATGTATATTGAGGCAGTAGTTGTTTCTCTTGGATAAGCCAGTTCTTCTCTTCAAAAACTAAAAGAAAACTCCCCTTTTCTAGTCGCCGTCACAAGGCACTTCAAACTAGTATAGGTTTTACCATGATTGGAAGAGCAGCAAGAGAAAAAGGCAGATGCTCCATTTATGTTCTCTCTAGTCTGGTGGTCTGCATGCCAGAATTAAGAGGAAGCAGCTCAGAGTGCTCAAACTGAAATCCTGCCTCAAGCAACCGCCACAATGAGTAGCCAAGCTGTCCTCAGAGTGTCTCAGAGGAGACAACTTTGTACTCTTAAGATCCTACACTGTCAGGCTAGAAGGAATAGCGTGAACACTCTCAGACATTGAACTCTCCAGTCTAGGCTGTCTTTTCAAGAGACAACCTGCTGCAGACTCTCAAGCGCTCTCAAATATTATTTCATTGGGAAGACCAAAGTTTCACCTTCGAGGCTCAACCATTTTCTCATATCTATCTACACAGAGTATTCTGATTCTGCAACAAGGCAGAGGACTCATCCAGGAGTTTAAAAGCAGACATGGCACAATAGACCCTAAGCCTCCTTGGTAGGTCTCCTAACTAGTCCTCTGTGGCTGGAGGTAGAGCTGCCATTGCACTGAGCATAAGCTTGAGAAGGATGAGTGGAAGCAGAAACTGAAGGACGAGAGAAATTCTGCAAACCCAGATGCCATCTAAACGAAATATGAGCTAATCAGGATATCATGCAAAAAGCACTTAATACCTTACTGTATTGTGAATTAATTTCATTCTCCCCCTCTGATTTCCCATTACTCCTCTGTGTCCCCTTAATTGTGATGTGTTTTATAGTCTAAAATTATATTAACTCCTTTTCATAAATTCTTGATGACTAAAATAATTTCTAATAACATCTGTCTCCCCCCTCTCTCTCTCTGTCTCTCTCTCTCTCTGTATCTTGTCTTTTTCAATATGTTGTAAAGCCTGTAGCAGAGCACAGCAGCTGTTGTACCTTAGTAGTATGATGCGGTTATTTTTCATGCACAGAACTGGAAGACTTCTTGTAGGAGGGAAAAATCCCTGTTGGCAGAAAAAAACAATCCAAACTGGGGTATGAGTGGATTCTGAGATTGATATATTTATGTTCTTGAGGAAGACAGTTGAAACAGTTGTTGAGACAGTTCCTAATAATGCTCAGACATCCTTTGCCTGCCAATGGTTACATACCCACCCATCCATCAAGTGGACATAAATATTTTACTCCTTCGTCCTGGTTTTGCTGGGGCAGAATCACAGGCCAGCCATGAACTGACTTGGCTTGGCTCACAAGTGTATTCTGTACCATACCATGAGCATCCCACTCACTGTAAAGGTGGAATTTGTGAAGAAAAGAGGAGTTTTTTGCTTGGGCTTTTACTTGCTCTGTTGTTGAGGACTCCTTTCCTGGATGTTGTGGCTGCTGCTCTTTTGCTGGGCTAAGTATAACTTTATATATTTTGTACTGACATTGGTACTGTTTTGGTTATTTCATTCAATCCCTTTTTATTTCAGCCTCTGAGTCTTCTTTTTTTTTACCTCTCTGCTGGGGAGGGGTCATCAATTGATAGAGTAACTGCTATAGTTTAGACACAGGCTGAAGCTACATGTTCATATTTCTTAGTACTTTTTATTTATATCTTCCCTTATCTCTTTTGCTTCCTGTTTTATGAGGCCAGTTTTCTGCAAGGTAAACAAATTGACTCAACATTAATCTCAAATGCCTATATTCTTTAGTAATTATGTTTTGTCATTCTAGAGGGAAAAATTTTCCTAACTCTATGAGATATTTTATATACATCCATATACACTGAGTGAAAGCCTATCCAGGAACCAGCTTTATGTCATTTTACAATGATGCAGAAGATGTTGCATACCCAGATCACCTTATTGCATAAAATCACTGCATTAGTTACCTGCATCTATTTATCATTTCTACAAGTAAACAGTTATTTCCTTCAATATAAATCCATGTTTAATTTTTACATGTGTATATATATATATATGATTTTAATATGTGTGTGATTGGGTGGCAGTGTTGTTCAAGCATAGCTATGTCAAAGAATTGCATTGTTTCAGGCTTGCTGCTACAGTGATACTGCTGTTAATGTAAATTTTTCAATTATCAATGTAGAAGGCTTCGTAAATTTTTTTTCTTCACTAATGCTTTTTCTTTAGGCTAATTACTGGAAAGAGTTTTAAGGCTTGCAATAGCTAATGTGAATGTTGCTATGCTCTTGATTAACGTAAAGGTTTTTCCTTGCCCTCAAGTCAATAACCAAAGTGCAATCTAACCTCACCTTGACTGTTATATTACAGACTAAGAGCACATTGTTTGACTTGTACTACAGGCTTAATATCTTATTTTAACATAGGTAAGCTTTGAGTTTAAGTCCTGAGAAAGCTAGAAAAACAGTGGATCATGACATTTTAAGAGTACTGAAGAGACTTCTTGACTATTTTTATAGTTTTGAGAATTTTCAGATTTTTATACTGAACTGGAATTGGCACATTAAGCCAAAAGAATGTAACCAGGAGAGGTTTCTATCTTTGTATAGCTTAAATTACATTTTCTCAGGTTTATAAAGTTAAAGGAATTTCATCTTAACAACAATTATTACAAAATAGTGTACCCAGGAGCATTCCACCTACTGTTACTTAAAGAAGTCTTAAGTCCACCAGCATTTTCTCCATTACAACACTTTCTCCACACCACAAACTTGAAGGAAATAGGTGGAGATTAGAATTGGTGCTTTGGTGTCCCTTCTGGAAAATATCTTCCAATGGAATTTGTAACTGTCCTACTATCACCAACCTATGTTGTCACCCCCACAGCAACCTGACCTGCATGCCACCCTGCTTACCTGTACCTCTACAGCATCTTGACCTGACTGATAGTTTCTGAATGATACTTTTCGATTTGAACCTTGTTCTGGAAACCCTGCTGTTCAAATGCATCCTGAACAAAGGAGGCTTTAATTCTGACTCCCCAACTTATAACTGGAAGTAGAAAACCAAGTCACTTGCATCACTAACATGTTCTGATACTGAAAAAGAGCAAATGTAGTATTGTGCAATCAAAATGTTGTACCCAGGAAATTGGCACTTTGAATCATAACAAAGCCTTGGGTTTGGTTATAAAGCAATTTATTAATTTGTGCAAATCAGTTTAAAGATTTTTAAGAGTACAACTTGTTTGAATTTGCCCTTAAACATCCATAGTGAGGCTTTCAATGACACTGAATTAATCTTTTTGCTTAATCTGTAATACATATGTATCTCAACAAATTTGCATTTACATTATTACATATTCTTGAGGTATTAGACCTCAGCTATGACAAACAGTACTTTTTGATGGCATGTTTTGAACAGAATGTCCTATTTAACGAAAACATTCCTAAAGTTTTAAAAAATTTAAACATTACTATTTCTCCACCAGAAAGTCCAAATTAAGAAGTCATTCTCTTAAAAAATTAGGCTTTAGGGAGAACTATCTTGTTACTATGTACAGAAATGTAGACATGTATTGGATAGGATGTTTAAAGCACCTCATATATGACACATTTAAACTTTTCTTATAATGGAGTTTTATACATCCCTCTGACAGCATTTGAAAGTCTTCCAAGGAGCTTAAGTGAACTGTATTTCAATAAAAACAGAGTATATAGTCTCATCTGGGAAAATCTTAGCTACTTTAAATCCATGGAGCTGCTTGATTTAAGTCAGAACCAATTACAGATAACTGTGCAGTTAAAGAGTACTACACAACTACAGCTGCTTCACACTGATTCTGAGACACAGCTCGTGTTAAAATTTCTGCTGAGTTAACTAATGGAGTTGCAGTCCACTATATCTAAACCCTTAGGCATGAAAATAATTCCTTTTGGAAAACATACACATTCCCTTAAATTAAAAAGGAACTGTTTTCATTGCACCTGTTCATTCCAGAAAATCAATATTCCTGTCTTGTTTCACCTGCAGGAATTTAGTCAACCAAACACCCACCCTGAGAAGGACAGTGGTGACCAATCAGGAAAGCACTGAGCTTTGAGCTGGCTTGAAGGAAAGTTGAAGAAGTGGGTCCTCCTTTCCTGAAAGAGAAGAGTCTGGGAGCTGGGTATGGCCACAGCAAGCAGCTGCACATAGCAGGTTGAAAGTGGCAAAAAGGAAGTGTTTGCACTCACAAAAAACACACAAAAGGTTCTGTGGCCATGGCCCTTGACAGCTGCTGGAGGGCAGGAGGGAATTATTAAACCCCTTTAATTGGATGCTTCCAGTCCTACAGACTGCTATTAAAAATACTCAAACAAAGAGAGGGAAAAACAACAGAAACAAACACACACACCCCCCCGCCACCAAAACAGCAATGACCACCAAAAAAAAACCAAACCAAACCTCAACCAAACAACAAAAAAACAATACAGAAATGTCATTGTTTTCCATTTTGTTAATGTTTTCAGACATGTGCCTGTTGCATTATATAGCATAGTCACTGCAGTCATCTTAGCTTGTTCCACTACCTACCTTAGAAGAAGACTGAGAAGTTCTATTTTGACTCCAATTGAGGAGGGACTCATGAAAAAGTCAGATGTAGACATCTGTGTTTTACTGAAGGAATCCTACATCAGCAGTGCAATTTAGCTCTTGTGTGAACACCTGAGGCTTGCTGCTAGGCTTGTTCACTGATGGTAAATACCTGTAATATAAGACTTCACTAAAGCCAACTATGAAGAACCATGTGGTGAGTGTCCCAAACACAGCACATGTGCCATTTGACAAATATTTTGGGGGTGAGTCAAGCTTGCTGCTTGTGGGCTGATCACCTATCCAGTTTTTTTGTAGGAAATCTGATCTGTCTCAGTGGCATTTGAGTTGTTGGACAATTGTGATGTGCATGATCTATGTGTGTGCTATAGCTTTAACTGCTTGCCCTATGCCACTCTATATTGTGTTTGAGATTGATTGGCAGGAATAGTGTACATCCAGAATACCCACATTTTTGGTGTCCATATAGTTAAGAATAAGGATGCAGACCAAAGAGAACAAACCTACATAACTGACAAATTTCTTTCTGGTAGTGAGATCCCTCCCCCACTTATGGACTTCCTTACACTGTGCTGGGACATTGCCTGCAAAGAGCAGTTCTCCATTCCTGAGATCAACACTTCTGCATCCAGTTCCTCTCTGCTGTCTGTAAGTAGGGATGATGCTGGAAATAGCTCTTCAGTCAGACTAATGTACACTGTGGATAAGAGGTCATAGCAAAAAGCTTGGGACAAATGTTGAGTCTAATGCAGAGAGTAGTCAGATGCAGGCAGTGTTCCTCTTTTAAATTAAAAATTCTCCACCACTGCAGACCAACTGCGTGACACTGTGCTTGCTTTCAGTTTATCTTCCTCCTCACCAACACAAAATTGTAAAATAATTGTTTCCTGTCTCTTAGTTCTTTATTCCGTCTTCCTTTCAATTGCAGAATCACGGAAAGGTTTGGATTGGAAGGGATCTTCAAAGGTCACCTAGTCCAACCCCTGCTGTTGTCCATAGCTGCCACTAGATCATGTTACTGAAAGTCCTGTCCAGCTTGACCTGGAGCACTTTCAGAGTGGGGGAACCCCCAACTTTCTCTGGACAACTGTTCCAGTACCTCACCATTTTCAGATTAGATAACAGGAAGAAATTATTTATCCAGTTTAATTATTGAACATTTAATTTGATGTAATAATATATAATAGATATATGAGAACATAGACTAACACTAATTAACTAATATCTAGTTGTCTAATCTTTCTTTCACTTTCAATTCAGACAGACTGCAATTACATATTCTTAAAAAAGAAAAAAATTATGTTCCTTTACTTATTCTGCAGGTAGCTTTATACTGTCATGTCTTCATTGATGTATTTGGTTTGATTCCTAGGACAGCTAGAGAAGAAGATTTTGATAGAACTGCTGCACATTAGACACCTTGATTTATTGGAAAATATTGTTCTGAAGACAGACTTTATTTGAGAGTGGTGTAGAAATCAAATTCTTCCACCTGGTTTTCATGGACATAATGGTTACTGAAGGAATATGGGATAGTTTATCAGTTATTCTACTCCAGTTAATGAGGTTTTACTGTTTTGGTTGAGATAATTTTGAAATTCTTTTTTACATAGTGATAGGAATGGAACAATTTCATTAAGCCTTAAAAATAATAATTTTTATTGTGGATTGAAGAGACAGTGTCAAAACCAGGAGGACCAGACTCAAATTTCCCATGCATTCCTGTTCACATTTCGTCCTTTGTTTTTGTTTTTCTTTTTGCAATGCCATGATGGAACAATTCAAGTCACAGGAGCAAAGAAAGCAAAGGCACATGCAATATCAATATAAACTGAGTTCTACTGAAATTAATGGTAATTTCCCTATGACTACAATGGCCTTGAATGAGGATCTGGGGGGCAGCTTTTATGAATGTAAGTGCTAGCATTTTAGTAAATCCCACTTGATACCCATTTACCTATTTAGACAGCTGAAGAGTAGTGAATTTTTACTGCTATCAGATTTTCTTGTCTCAGACAAGGTCAGATGCTTCTGCTGCTGACGTCTGTTCCACCTTCTGGAAGTTTTATTTAAAGTGATTATATGGGGTGATTAAACTCTTACCTGAAAGTTGTCAGGTAAATAGTAGTCTCCAACCACCCATTGCTTATTTCTTCAAGAAAGTCAAAGGTAGCCCGGGGATTTCAAACTACTTGGCAATAGATGTTTTGAGTGTAGTACTAAGGAGGTGGGAGTCTCTGCGTACATGGTGAGAAGAGGGGAAGCAGGGCAGTGTGATGGCACATAAGAGAAACCTGCAAAAGTAGAAAGGCAGCATTGTGGAATGAAGGACCCAGCAAGAGTCTTTGCAGGTCCTGGCCAAGAAGATGCTTGTGCTGAGGAAAAAAAAAAAAAAAAATCTACAGGGGGGGAGATCATCTTCTCTATGGCCAAGAAAAAAAAATACCTTGTCCATTGTTCTGTAAGATTTTATTCATAGTAATCAGAGTAAGAAAATGCCTGGCTTGAATGTGAGGTCTACCCATTATCTGGAGTAACCTACAAAACTTAAATTTCTCACTATTTTTTTTAAGAGAAATTGCCTGTGTTTTACCAATGTCATGTCATGTAAGGGGTTTATTTGTCCAGTCAGTTCCTTTTCTAGCAGCTGCTGTGGCTTCATCTGCAATACAGTAGCAGTACACCTTCCTTTTTTCTTTTCTGAATAACTTTGGAAATCAGATGTTATATCCTCTGAGTCTACATATTGTTTATACTGTTAGTCTGTTTAGTTTCCAGACCTTTTCTGAAGCACTTGCTTTCAAATTTATTTAGACACTTCTGCCTTTATTCTCAACATATGCATTTAAACAGGAGATTTGTGGTCAGTCCCTATTCCGAGAGCCACTTTTTGATGTGTAGCATGGTCCTTCATGAAAGATCCATGGCCAAATGCTGCCTATATTGAGGGAGAAAATATTTGGGTATACACTATCTGTACAGCACTGGGTTCCTACTGAGAGAAACTGCAGAGCTGCAGCCATATTGGGAAGAATGGTGACCTCCAGCAGATCTCCTAGACCTGGAGAGGGAAAGTAGGTGATACACTATGGAACATGCTCAGTAGGCCCATTTTTGGAGGACATTTTCTCCTGGCTGATTGATATTTTTATTTTTGTGGGGGAGTACTGTCCTTTTGAGGCTTTCATCTGCGCTTGTAACTTAGGAAGCTTACTCTGGAAGTATCATTTTAATATTCTGGTACAGTGCTCCTCTGATTTGCCATGCCTATTTAATATAATTTTAGTTTTTTGGATTTTTTTAATGAAGTCGCTGTTTGATAAAGGGATTTTGAATTAATAAGTCTGCATTTGACAGGCAAGTTTGATTAACCTATTTATGAAAATTCCCATTTACCTTAACTGTTCAAGCAGAACCATGGCATAAAACTTTGATGAGGTTCATGATTTTTGTTGGCATGCAATAGACCTTCAAGGTGTTCCAGAGTGGATTGCACTGGCAGCTGTCAAATGCTTCTGTAAGCCCAGATAAATTTAAGTCTCTAAACACTTTCTGAAATCTGCCACTAACTGAACTAGGCTCCACAATTTCTGGATTTAAAACTTGCTGTCATTTTTTTTTTTTCTTGATTTAAAACCTGTCCTGTTTAAGGGCATATGATGATGCCCATAAAACCCATGATCATCTATAAATTACAGATATATCACAGACGTTTCCTGCTTTAGTTTGGCACACACCTTTCCCAACCCAAATGATGATTACTTATTGGTATAGGAAATAGAAGACAAGCTCACAAATATTATTTAATGGAATATATTGCAGCAGAACCAGAAGATAAACATTCTGTTAAAAAAATCATCCAGTTCTGGGCCCCCCAGTTCAAGAGAGACATAGAGCTGCTTGAGAGAGTCCAGCATAGAGCCACTAAGATGATTAAGGGAGCGGAGCATTTCTCTTACAAGGAGAGACTGAGAGAGCTGGTTGGAGAAGAGACTGAGGGGTAACCTCATCAATGTTTATAAATATGTGAAGGGTGAGTGACAGGAGGATGGAGCCAGGCTCTGCCCAGTGATGCCCAGTGACAGGACAAGGAACAATGGGTGGAAGTTGAGGCATAGGAAGTTTCACATAAAAATGAGGAGGAATTTTTTCACTGTGAGGGTGACGTAACCCTGGAACAGACTGCCCAGGGGATTGTGGAGTCTTCCTCTCTGGAGATATTCAAAACCTGCCAGGATGTACTCCTGTGTGATCTGGTCTAGGTGATCCTCCTCTGGTAGGGGGATTGGACTGGATGAGCTTTTGAGGTCCCTTTCAGCCCCTGATATTCTGTGATTCTGTGAAAATTCTCCTACATCTCTCTTCTTTTTTCTAGCACTTGGCTAGAGCACTGCTACAGACACTCCTGTTGCCATAAAAATTCTCATCACAGTCTGAGAAAACACCAAGAAACATTTTCATCAAACTGTAGCTGATATTTAAATCTGTGCAATGCCATCAGAAATACAGAATATTTTTAATGATATGGAAACTGAATGCTGAACCTTCAGAAAGCAGGTAAATGCTAACATTCCTCCCATTCAAATGCAAAATGTTTGAGTGTCTTCTCAGTTTATAATCAGAAGAGTGACTTCTCAATGTCATCTGAACTGAAACAGTACAGGAGTGAGCCTGGTTACTATAGCAGCTGAGTATTTGGCTAAGTAGTCAGAACACCTGGCTGCACATCAGGTTTATGAACCTTTTTCAACATGCTGGAAGATGTTGACAATAAAAATTGAAATCAGTGAAAGGTCATTTTTAAGTGAAACATCCCAGTCATCTTGAAATGTCTGTATAGGACGGGAAAGTAAATGACATCCAAACTGCTGCTTTATATATATATATATATATATATATATAAAACAGCAGTTTGGATGTCATTTGAGTTGGAATGGATCTTCAAAGTCATCTGCTCCAACACCTCTTCAGTAACTAGGGACGTCTTTAAATCAAGTATCAAGTTGCTCAGAGCCCCATGCAACCTGACCTTGGTTGTTTCCAGGGATGGGGCATCTATGGGCAACCTGAACCAGTGTTTCATCACAGTCATTGAAAAAAAAAAAACAACCCTTCTTTTTATAGTCTAAATCTACTCTATTTTAGTTTAAAACCATTAGACTTTGTCCTTCTTGAAATGTACCAAAAGGCTGCAATAAAGTTTCTTTGGAGCCTTGCTTGGCCTTTCTCCAGATGAGAGGTGTTCCAGCCCTCTGATAATTTTTGTGGCCCTCCTCTGGAACTACTCCAACAGGTTCACATCTGTCTTGTGCTGAGGACTCTAGAGCTGGACACAGTACTCCTGATGAGGTCTCATGAGAATGGAGTAGAGGGGGAAAGTCCTTACAGAAGTGCAGACACATATTTGTAGCTGCTTCATGTTCACTGCTGTAGTCATTCCATCATAGACAGCCACTGAGTTGATCAGGCAGGACTTGCCCTTGGTGGAGCTGCCCTAGCTGTCTTGGATCAACTCCCTGATATACAATATATTTGTTATATACTGCAACAGCAAACATGCCTTATTAGTTGTTGCAAAGGAAAGTGGAAGTAGCTATTCAGGAAACATTCAGCATATCCTGCACACTTCATTTCTGAGAGCTACCTGTTGACATTCCCATATGCAAGAAGAGAGACCTGAATTTTGATCACCAAAACTTGACTATCCTATCAGATCACAAAATGGCAGGAGTTGGAAGGGGCCTCTGGAGATCATCTAGTCTAAGCCCCCTGCTGAGAGAGGTACACCTGAAATGTGTCCGGGCAGGTTTTGAAAGTCTGTAGGGAGACAGACCCCAAAACCACTTGGGGCAGCCTGTTCCAATACTCCACCACCCTCAAAGTAAGGAAACTTCTCCTTAAGATCAAGTGAAACCTTTGTGTTCTAGTTTGGCCTTCTTGGCCACCACATATCTGTAGTGAATCTTTCTTCTGTTTGTGCTAAACCAAATAAACTCTGCCCTCTGCCATTCGTCCATGTTAATTTACTTCCCAACTTTCCATACCAGCATTTAAAGAGTTTTTGGGGTCTAGGAGTTTGTGCTCCCATCCTTTTTCCTATGCTTTTTAAAATCTTCTAGAGAAAATATGTTATGTCCTTTCTGATAATTTTCAGTTTAAAATTTGGTTCTTGGAAGATTTTTTAATAAATATTTTATTTATTTATATTAAATCACTTCTCTTTTCAGAGTAAATCTTAAAAAAATACATGTAACTGGGAAGGATATTCTGATTCTACAAACACATATGTGTGTAATTTCATTGCATGAATAATTCAACTGCTATGAAGACTGTTATTGTTTGAAATGTTATTCAGTTCCTCTGTCTCTTAATGGATGAAGTTGCAGCTTGTTCCAAAAAGCTTTAAACATGCTGGTTCTCTGTCTCTTTAACAAGGCTGAGATATTTGATTTTTGCCTTTTTTAGTGAAGATGCCGTATTATCCATTTTCACTTAAGTCTATCACTAAGACTGCCCTGGAAGGCTAATAGGCCTATTAGATGTTCTGGCCTGCCCCACCCTTCTGCTGATGGGAGAAACAAGGGAGGGAGGGAAACAAAGGCTTGGGCCATTATGTCCCCTCCCAAAGTGATTAACAGATACCCACGGGTATTTAGGTACTTGTTAGTGTCTTGACTAAATATTGTAAACAAGCCCTAGGGTTCACCTAATATGGTCAGCTTTGCAAATGCCATTCGGATTGGTGAACCTCTGTGGTCAAAGGAGCCTTCCCACTCAAGCAAGTAATATAAATTGAGTCAAGTGCTGCCTCTGCCTCACTGCTCAGCCTCAGTGTGTGCTGCTCTGCTCTACATTCTGCTCTATGGACTTCTTGGCTTGGACAACATGGTTTGCTCTGCCTCCTGCTTCAGACCAGCTTAGCCCTGATGTTTTGGGCTTGAACGACCCGGAAAATTAAGTGCCCAAAGCTTCCCAGGAGAAGGCATTAAGTGCCTCACGCTGTGGTGAGAAGTGCCACCGACATTGTGCTCTCTGCACATCTGCTACAGATCCTGCCTGCACCTCTCCAAACCTCTGTGCCAAGAGGAACCAGGATCTGGTCAGAGATTGTCTGCCTCTTTCCCAGCACCCTGCTAAAGTCAGGGAAGATCTGGGAGCCTCTCAATAGCTATCAAGATGCCAAGCAGCTCCAACACTGCCACAAAGGGGCCAGGGACTATCTATGAATTCTACTCCACTGTTGTGAGTAAAACAGACTTTCCCCAGGGCTCCAGGCTGCCTATTTATAAGTGGGGCAAAGCTATTTGGGGCTAAACTTTTTCCAATATTCTGATTTTCCTAAATTACTAAAATGCCTGTAAGTATACTTTTGATTATTTTTTCCAACTGAATTAGGACCCAAATTTAACTAGTTTGTACACAGTTTGTGGGTGGGGCTTTTGGCAATAAAAACAACTACCTATTTTATAATTCCTACCTCATTAACTGCCCACGATCAATTCAAAGACTTGAAAAATTTAGCAATTCAGTGGGGACAAACCCAAAGACTCATGAGCTAGTCCAATATTTTCAGGGTTTTCTAACCATGGCATGAACAACTCTCACAGTAATCTCACTATTTCCACTGAAACAATGTCATAGGTTAAACTGAATAATGGCTACCATTATTCAGAAGCATCCTGCCTAACACCAGCTTCAAAATGGAAGTGCCAGCTGGAACCACGGGGTTTGAACTTCAGATTGTAACACGGGAAGCTTCCTGTTCTGGTTACTGCTTTTGGGATTCCAGGTTTTGGGTGTTGTGTCTCTTCTGTTGAGATGGCAGCAGGACGGGGAGCCATAGGGGAGTACCTCCCTGGCTTGGGTTTTTAGTTCACTTGCTTCTGCTTGCTGCTCCTTTCTCCTGTGCTTTTTCTGCAAATAGGCTAAAGTAATTCTGCATTGCATTATTATTATAATCTAATTTGCTCAGTACACTCTTATGTCAAATCTATCTCAGTGTGGAAGCTTTCTTTGTCTGTTACTTCTCCCTCACTTCTGTGTTGGGAGAAAAAGGCAGGTTAACCCTTCATTTCACTTTAGCCTGTTACAAGCAGATAACGTCATGTGGAAGTCATTTGGTGCATGTACTTCCAGACGACTTTGCATCTTCTTAAACAGGCTTTGCAGAAAGTTCCCACAAGTTGTTTTTTTTCTGGACTGCTAACTGCTGTACCATGCACTTGAATACAAAGGAATAAGGTCAAGCTGAAGATACTCCTTTGCTGAGGATTCCTATGTTACTTCTACCTGCTAGATATGAATTGCTGAAGGAGTGATGTCATTCCTCAGACTAGACATGCTGCATGCAGCTGAATGTTTTTAGGACAGAAGGACACAATTATGCCCATTTCTTGTCACAGGCTTCATCTACAGTAGCGTACTTGTTTAGACATAGAGTGAATGCAATTGCAAGGAACTCTCCCACTTGTTTGTCCTTGTGGTACTTTAGTTCAGTTTACAGAACAGTCTTGAAACCCATTCTCTAATTTTCTCTCAGCTGAAGCAAAGCTGGAAGACAGTATGCAGAAACACAGCTAAAGGGGCATTCACTCTAAGGACGAGATTACAGCATCTCTCTAAAATCAGCCTTCTTAAAATCCACGTAATGTGGGAAATAGGTCCTCAGGACCACTTATTCTGCTTCTGCTGTGCCAGACTATGTGCTGATGAGACTAATCAGTTAGCATAAGCAGCTACAGAATCATAGAAGCATGAGGGTTGGAAGGGACTTCTGGAGATCATCTAATCTCCACCCCTGTTGCTTGCACATATAAGCCTAGATCAGGTTACTTAGGAATGAAAGTGGGTTTTTAAAGCCTCCAAAGGAGGAGACTCCACAACCTCTCATGGGCAGTGTGTTCCAATGCTCCTGTACCCTCAAAGTAAAGAAAATTCTTCTGAAACTCAAGTGAAACCTCCTGCATTCTAGTTTGTGCCTGCTGCCCCATGTCCGGTTGCTGACCACCACTGGGAAGAGCTCTGGCCCATCCTCGTGACCTCCACTCCTCAGATATTTGTATGCATTTATGATATTCCCTCTCAGTCTTCTCTTTTTCAGGCTGAAGAGCCCCAGGTCTCTCAGCCTCTCTTTGTAAGATACATGTTCCAGACCCCCAGTTACCCTCATGGCTCCTTGTTGCACTTTCTCTCCAATAGTTCTCTTGTCCCTCTTGAACTGGGAAGCCAATATATGGAGAAAATATACCAGATGTGGCCTTACCAGGGCAGGGGGGGAGGAGAACCTCCCTTGACCTGCTGGCCATGCTCTTACTGCATTCCTGAATACTGCGTAACACCTTGGCCACAAGCGTGTATTGCTAGCTTATGGTGCCCTTGTTGCTGACCAGCACTCACAGGTCTGTTTCTGTAGAGCTGCTTTCCAGTAGGTCATCCTCTACTCTGTACTGGTGCATGGGGTTATTCCTTGTCAGGTGCAGGACTTTACGCTTGCTTCCATTGAATTTCATGAGGCTCTGTTCTGCCCAACTCATCAGTCTATCCAGGTCTGACTGGCAGCACAGCCTTCTGATGTGTCAGCCACTCCTCCCAGTCCTCTCAGCAGACCTGCTGGGAGTGCACTCTGTTCCTTCATCCAGGTCATACTGAACAAGACTGGACTCCAGATCCACCTCTGGGGAACACCACTTACCGACAAGTCTCCTACTAGACCCCACACTGTTGCTCACAACCCTTTGACTGCCATCATTCAGCCAGTTTTCAATTCATCTCACTATCCACTCACCTAACCCACACTTCCTAAGATTGCTTATGAAGATGTTATAGGAGACAGTTTCAAAAGCCTTGCCAAAGTTGAGGCAGAAAAAGCCCACTGCTCTCCCCTCAGTGTTAAGCACTGCCCACAAATGCAGCCCTAAATAATATTAATTCCTTTAATGCAATCAGTTTAGCCTTGTGAGGGAAAAACTTATTATATCTAAAGAACTGGAATCCATAACATTAAAAAAAAAGCAGCTAATAGTTTTTTTTCTTGTGACCTTCTTATAATTGCATGCTTCTGGTACTTCAAAATCATCTAGAAGGTGCTTATTAGAGCTATAGAAGAGAATTATCTTACTATTGCTTTTATTAATGGGCCATTCATCCATCTGTTCTCTCTCTTGAACCTATTAAGCGTGTTTTTTCCTTTAAGTAAAATGCATGCATTCGGCACTACCTGTTTTGCTTGATCTTCATGAACTAGAAATCTTCTATTACCCTAGAAAACTATCGTGTACTGTAGAAGCCATCAGTTCTTTCACAGTCTTCCACTGAAGCTTGAAGGTTTTAATAATAAGTAGAAATAAATGCCAAAGCTGCTACTTAGATACTTGTCCATATTCATAGCAAAGCAGTTTCTGAAGACATCTTTCAGAAGTTCACAAATCTTAATAACCTTAGCCATGATGTGTCAGATCATTTCCATCTCAGAATTAGGGAATTTACATCTCTGTAGCAATCTGCACCAAGTACACAAGGGTTTGTTATCTCCCTTTTTGCACTAGGTATAACTGTCAGCAGTGGCTTTTGCACTGCCAGGAGCTTGCTCTGGCAATTCTATTTACAGGATCTCCGTTACAAGCAAGAACTTCTACTAGAGCAATTCCCGTGGTGGTGGTGGTGGGAATTATTCAGGAGACAGGGAATTTGCAAGTCTCATGGATTTCACCATTCATTCTTTCTTACGCAACTTTACCCGAGCACCTCTCCATCTGCTGTCCTCAAGAAAATAATGACTATGTTACCTTTGCTGAGCTAATTAAAGAGCATTCTTTATTGGAATTCAAATATAGTGTTTAATATGTAAGCTCTTGATCTAAGCAGGCCTTATTGGAGATCCCCCTGATCTAGTGGGAGGTGTCCCTCCCTGCCTGTGGCGGGGGGTTGGAGCTGGATGATCTTTGAGGTCTCTTCCAACCTAAACCATTCTATGATTCTATGATTCTATGTCATAACGCTAATTTTGTACGAGAGGCCTGCCAAGGTTAACACTTCCATGCAAACACTTGCTGGTTTCACAAGAACTTTAACAAATTAAATTCTGGAATTCTTACCAGCCATTCTCCAACTGTTGTACCTGCCATCTGGCTTTATAGCATGCCCCAGTGAACTGTTTTGCACCTTACAGTTCATTATTTAAGGAATAAGATAGCTTTAGAAAAAAATCTAGTAGAGCTTGACCTTTGTCAATGAAGTTATCTTTAAATTTTGAGGGGGGAAAATATATACTGATAGTATCTAAACCTTACATAGTCTTTTCCTTTTCTATTAGCTTAAAAATTGCTAAATCTTCCATGTCACCTTTTTTAAATCCTATCTGAATATCACGCAAACGGTTTCACTAAAAAGTCAGGCTTTTTTATTATCTGGGATCAACTTTATGAAACAATGTGACTTCATTATCTTTCAAAGTGTAAATAGTCTCACAGAGATTAATTTGCAAGATGTCACCTTTCAGCAAAGATTAGGCTGTCAGAATTTGTTAGGGCAAAAATGCATTTAAATTTGTGAATATCTGGGTAGTTGAGACTTTCATTCACTTGCTGAGACAAAGAATATGGACTGTTTATTTTATCTGCTCTCATAACATGGAATACCTGACACTGCAAAGCACTGAACCTGAACTTCAAGATTCTCCCATTCATTAATGAACTTTCTGGAAATTACTTGATTGGACTTGTCTACAAATTGCATAAGGCTTTGAATGGCATTAAATTCAATATCTGTGATTTCAAATACTTAAATCTGTCTATCCAACAGTATGTTGGATTTTACATGTACTTTTGCATTACAAGACGTTAGAAATCTAGAAGTATTAGACTTGAGCAGGACTTACATCACAACTGGCATTTACAGAAAAACCTCCTTTTCATGAGGAATTTTAGCTTCTGTTGGAATAGATTTTTTACAAGTAGTGACAAATACCTAAGCAGTAATTCTCCTGAGAAAACATCATCCACTGGAAAACACTTCAAAGCTTTATCAAGGACTAGACAGATACGGGAGAGACATTTTTTAAAGCTTGTCAGTAACCCAACATATCTTGCTATATCCTTTATTAAATGGGTAACAATCCCCACTGAAGAGTGCTTACCGTGCTCATTATGAAAGACAACGAAATTAAAGCCTTTGACCTAACACTCTTCAATGCTTTTATTCACGTGGAGCCAATATTTTGCTCGATCATGATCATCAGTATGCTTCATCAGAGCCTACTGGCTCACTCTGTTGATAAGGCTGAACAGGATTTTAGCAGGAGACTTTTGCAGTACGTGCTGTTGAAAAGGCCATCCTTGGTACCTTGATCTCAGTAACAGCATGCTAAGATAGCCAGTCAACCTGCAAGGCTTGAAAAGTTACATAGTTAAAAGGAAAATGCAAAAAAATATAACTCTGTTGGATAGGCAAGACCTTCATAGAACAGGTAATAATCATGAACCATTGTGCAACCATGAAAGCAATAACCACGGCGGGGTCCTACCTAGCAAACCATTGCACATGAAGGACATCCTGGTCACCAAGCTGGAAAAACATGGACTTGATGGGTGGACAACTCACTGGATAAGGAATTGGCTGGATGGTTGCACACAGAGAGTGGTGATCAAGGGCACAATGTCCACCTGGAGACCAGCGACAAGTGGCGTCCCTCAGGGGTCAGTGCTGGGACCAGTGCTGTTTAACATCTTTGTCAGTGACATGGACAGAGGAATCGAGTGCACCCTCAGCAAGTTTGCAGATGACACCAAGCTGTGTGGCACAGTTGACTTGCTGGAGGGCAGGGATGCCATCCAGAGGGACCTGGACAGGCTGGAGAGGTGGGCCCAGGCTAACCTCATGAAATTTAACAAGGCCAAGTATAAGGTCCTGCAC
>VWZI01001214.1:168914-209760 GCA_013396835.1 Psilopogon haemacephalus
GGGAGGTTGTGGCTGCTCCCTCCCTGGATGTGTTCAAGGCCAGGCTGGATGAGGGCTTGAGCGACCTGATCTAGTGGGAGGTGTCCCTGCCTATGGTGGGAGGTTGGAACTGGATGATCTTTGAGGTCTCTTCCAACCTAAACCATTCTATGATTCTATGATTCTACGAATACTTCAGGTACTAATTAGGGAACTGTGGAATTGTGTGGACCCAGTGCTTAGATCATTTTGTCTTGTTTGTATTTTACCTCCTGAAGGGGTCACCAACTTTGTGATCTTTCCTGATGTAACAATTCATGATACTATGTCCCACTTGGCCATATTTTGTCATCAGAACAACAGGTAAACATGGAAATTATTACTAAAGTCAAGTGTGACTTCCAGCTGATCCAGGACAAACACCATGGATGACTTCTGCCCATTCACTCGTTCCACTGGGCAAATTAATCAACAGATGACAGTTTCCAATTTTGTTATTGTGATGCACAATTTGTTGGCTGTCTTTATCTCTCTGCCACAAAGGAAGTCATTGGAATAAAAGAGCATGAGTATTTTCATTTTTTAAGTACATGCAATGCTGCCAGGAATTTGAGACATGAAAGTCTGTGACTGCTCCTAAAACTGATTTCCATTGACATATCGTTTTCTGTATATGTTGTTGGAATCAAACTCACATCTCTGGCTATAAAAACCCATTATGTTTCTGGAAAAAAAAGATTATAAAAATGCATGAGATGGGATTGCCTGATGAATTCTTCCAGGTAATTCTGCTATGGTGGAAAAATCGTAAGAATTTTGCTATATTTCTTAAAGGTATATTTTTCAGACAGTAGTGTACTTTAATCAAATATTCAGTTGTGCTATTGAAATGTAGTACCCTTGGTTTATAGATATTTTTAATCTTTGTTTCAGACTACTGTAAAATTCAGGTGCTTTTATTAGATATTTTTATATGCTTGATTGGTTTTGATTTTGTTTAATCCATCTTTATTGCATTTTATTGAATTCTATTAGAAGTGCACAGTCTTCTCTGTGGTCAGACCAATTGAATAGATATCATACTACCACTTAATCATTATTTTAATGACAGTCTTTGATGATAGTCCTTCCATCTCTTTGATGTCACATTCTTCCTTTCTTCTTCTTTGGAAGCTATAAGAATCCTGTCCACAACATTTTAATAGTTCTTTCTAGCCACATGCGTCTGTGATGGTTTGTTTGTTTGGGTTTTTTTGTTTGTTTTTTTGTATCAATGTTCTTTAAAATTTCCTAATCTTGACTTTTCCTTTCTTCATAAGCACTATTGTCGTTTTGAGAGTGGTACAACTCTCTTTCCATGATACTTAGTCTTCTTACAAGAAAAAAAGGAAATTAACAAAGCTGACCAGGGAAATAAAGGTGCCTGAATGATGGTACTACAATCCTGACCTGACACACTCAATTGAGAGCCTTTTTCCTGTCTTCAGCTGGCTTTGGAATATTATAAGAGCAATACAAATATATCGGCATACACAGACATATCAAAGTAACAAAAGTCTGATGAGTCTTTCAGAGAGATGAAAGATATCTAACATTTTCATCTTCAGTTGGCAATAAACCCTACTTCAGTTAAGCAGTCTCTATAGTCTGTGTTGGTATTTATTTAGGGATGCATCTAATTTCTCTGTAGTAGCAATGAAACTCAAGATGAACTCTGTAATTCTTGTTGGGCAAACACCTTCTATGAATTCAGATTCAATTCCTAGCTTCTCTATTTAAATTGCATGGAATAGAAAAAACAAGGCACACAAATGTTTCAGAAAAATCTCAGTCCATGGATATGTTTATTTATGATATTACTTTTTTAAAGCTACTGTTAACTACCTGTGAGCAGGAAAATCAAACTCCTTACTTAAAGGAAACTTGAATGTCTCAGTTACAAGTTGTATGAATCATACTTTTGTATTTCCTAAATTCTGGCTAAGCCCAAGTATCCAAAATGCTGCCACTTAACATTGGAATGAACAGTTCCTCTGTTCTTGGCTGTGATATGGATCATCTGAAAGGAGAGCATGGAGATGTAACTGAACTGAAACTCTCAGGAAACTGCAGGAAGAAAGTTTTAGAAGATTCTTTTGAGGGCCTGAACAATCTGATGAAAATAAATCTAGACAGGAACCATAAGAAGGCAATTGAAATGCCTCATGATTTATGCAAGAAAGTGGTGGAGAGTGAAGATGAATCTTTTGCTAACTTAGCAAATTCTAGGGAATTGCTGGCTGATGAAAGCCATTTATGTAAAATACCAGCTGGGTTTCCATTTCCTTTAACTGCTCTGAATATGAGAAATAATTGTACTTCTGTCAGCAACAATTCTTTCAGCACTTGCAATATGGCAGAACTATTTGGAGGAGAATCAGCTTTACATTAATTCCTAAAGAAAAAACAACAACAACAACAACAAAAAAGCAACGAACCAATCAAAACACAAACAAACAAACAAACAAAAAACCCAACTGACACCAACAAAATCCAAAGCCTCCCAAAACACACAAAAACCTTAAACCTCCGACTTCTTCCTCACAGAGCCTTGCTTCTCCCACACCTGGCAATCATGCCTCTACATGAAGAGCCTCCCTAGAGGCTGAAACAAACTGCTCCCTCCCTGGGGCACATGTGCCTGGGCGCCAGGGACAGCACAGTCTGTTGGGGCAGCAGCTGCTTTTGTGGGGCTGGGTGGGCGTGCCTGGAGCTGTCCGAGGTACCTCCTGGCCTTCATCTCCCAGAGCCTGTCCACCACTCAATATCCACAGCATGAGTAGCATTGAAGACTTCCTCCACCTATGCCTCCTAAATAGATTGTCTAAAACCTGCTTCTCCTGAATTCACCTACTTAACAAAAGATATGACCTGGAATGAGTTTTGATTCTGTGTCATTTATAGCTTGTTGACTCACCTTTTCATCATGGAAGGGTCCCAGGTATATAAACATTTCTAATGACTCCTCTACCCGCTTCCCTCTAGTAACTGTATTTAAGAAGTTTGCTGTTCAAGGACTCTATAATGAACTCTTAAAGCCCTTCAGAAATCTTAAAAATCTTCCTATCCACAGTTTAGGAGTCCTATTTATCAAGCAATTTGATCTCAGCCTCTCACTAAGCAAATCACAGTTTTCTTTGTCTGGCCACAGTATATCACCTTTATCAAAGGGTAGCAACAACAGTGCTATTAGTAGGAAATCCATCAAAAACAGATACACACCTGCAGTAAATAATATGCCCTTGCCAAAAGATAAGCCCAGCAATGATATATTTTTGCTGAAAGCTAGGTGCAACACCTTTGATAAATCCTTCAAAGTTCAAGCAGTGCTTTTTTCCCCCTTCACTGATAAACAGTGGTTTGAAGCTGTTTAGAAGATATTGTGTTTGAATTTGTGTTCTAATAACATCAGCCAAGTTTTGAAAATTACCAATTTTTGTTTCCAACCACACTTGAAATATTTAGATTTCTCCAGTCATAAACAAGACATTTTCTCATTGTGCTTTTCATGAGTGACCTACTTTATAGGAGCTGAATTTTGGTGAAAATAAGCAGTACTTTACTGTGGCAGGGATAATACCTACATTGAGTTTTATCTGTCTCTTTTATTTTAAGACCTTGAAAGCAATGAAATGGTATTTATGGAAGTCTACCTCAAGTGTTATTCACATGAATAAGGAAGTGCCAAGAGGACAGAATGATGGTGGAAGCTTTCACTCTTTTTTGGAAATGACACGTGGATGTCTCTCTGAAGTGTTATACACAACTGCCCACAGCATGGGAAAAAAGGAAAAATTAGTGGGCTGTGCATATTTGCAGGGCTACAACCTCATCGGGATTATAGATGTGTGGAGACAGCATATACAACTGGAATCCTGTGATCTTGGAAACAGGCTTTTTGGGAAGCATGTGTCACGGTGGTGAGGTGGTGGAGTTACTCTGTATGTGAGAAAAACGTGATGAACGAGCTAAGAGCAGGAAGATCAATGTGAGTGACAGTGTTGTGGATGTCTGCTACAGACCACTTTATCAGGAAGCAGAAATAGATGAGGACTTCTTTAGACAAAGGGATAATGCCTACATTTGCACATCCTGGCCCTCATCAGTCTTCATCTGCCCTGATATCTGCAGAAGGCCCAACACAATGCAGTGCAAGCAATTTAGGCTATTTATGGACTGTGTTAATGACTACTTCGTGATACAGGAGACTGAGTAGCTGACAAGTGGAGGCACTCTTCTGGATCTTGTACTTAGAAGGAAGAACAGGTCAAGGATATGAAAATCAGGGGCAACCTTGACTGTAGCAACAATGAAATGGTGACTATCAGGATCCTGAGTAGAGGGAGCAAAGCCAAAAGCAGGACCACAATCCTTATCTTCTGAAGTAAAAAAAAAGGAAAACAAAACAGATTTCCCAGAGAGGTTGTGGAATCTCCATCGCTGGAGACATTCAAAACCCATCTGGGCACAATCTTGAATTATCTGTCTTAGCCGATAACTGTTCTGAGCAAAGGGGATGGACTGGGTGATGACAGTGGTTCCTTCCAATCCCAGCTACTGATCAAGTTACTTGGCATTTTACACATGCAGAAAATATTTTCAACAACTCTCTAGAAAATCTAGTGTTTGATGAAAACCATCTCAGCTATTTATGGAAAGATGGAGACAACCATTATGTACATCAAAAAAAAAAATCTGTATAGTCTGGTGTATCTTGACACATCCCACAACAAACTTCACAGTATTCTCTGCCAGAAATTCCTTGATAGTCCACAGCATTTATCCAAACTACTTATAAACAACAACGAACTGAAGTGAACAACAATGCGGTGAAGTCTTAAACCCTCAAATAAAACATCTAAATTAAAAATTTAATTCTAGGTATAATATATAGTTATGTCATATAATGATAACAGTAATTAATATGATAACAACTATTAATATGTATGTATAATAATCTTCCCAACAACATTGCCTTCTTTCAGATATTTTTGCTCCAAAATAACAAGTGATCCCAGCTTGCTGATCAAATTCCTTCTGAAGCCAGCTTAGCTCTGTGTTTGCAGCCCCCTTCATCACATAAAGCAAGCAACCTTCCTGTCTAATTGTTAAATTATTTAGTGATTTAGTGTAACCAGGTATCAAAGGGAATCCCTCTGAATGTGGTTGAGCAATTCATTATTCTCAAAATGCCTGTATATAAATGTTAAAAGAAGCATCCCGTAACTGGCAACTGATCTCATCTATATGCCTGGATGAGATTTCAGCAACATGCTGCTTTTTCTCCTCTTTTATTTTTCTGCCTGACAAAGTCTCTGGCTTTGCATCCGTGGCCACACAAAACATTCCCTACAATTGCACAGAACACCCAAGACCAGCTGTGACAAAAAGGGATAGCACTGAGTTTGGCCTGGGGAAAAGAGATTCCTGGTGCGCCTGGCAAAAGCCTGGGAGGTGAGCAATGTTGAGGGCCTTTTCTGGAAGAATGCAGAAACAGCAGGACTCACAGAAACCAGAAGCTTGTATTGCACATTTTCATACAGACTTCATTGATTCTGGGATAGAAAAATCAACCTTTGCCTTAGAAACTGCGTTATCAGCATGGAGAAATGACCTGAAGTATGAAGGTAGCTGTAATTTCATTGGAAAGTATTTTTTTTTAATGTTGAAAAGGCTGCAAAAGATTGGAAGAGTCAGAAACTATAAAGCTTTGGCCTGATTTTATGAGAAGTGAGATAATATTATATAAATAGAAGATCATATCCATAAATGTTATAATATATTCTTCATCTGGGAGAAAAAAATATTACAAATTTACACTGTTTAAATAACCATGATCTCACTTTCTAGTGGAATTCTTAAATGCTTTTATTTCTTTTTTCTATCATCCATTTAATTTATTCTTCCTCGTCTATTATTAATTTTGAAATTATTTTTTAGTAGTTCAGATAGTTCCTTGTCCACCAAAGTACTCAACAATTTGCTTGTCTTTGGGTGCATTTTCCTGTCTAATGGAAACCAGATTCATACTTTCTTCTGTTTAATTCCCTGAAGGCATGAACACAGTGGTTGAAGTTCAAACTTTTCGTGGCTCATATCACCAGCTAAGTATAATTTATTTAAAGTGATTGAAATAGAGCTATTTAATAATAGACAAGAAATGCAGAGGAAGCACACAAGGAGGCACTTAGGGGTTTCATCAACAGACACGGGTTTGCTCCTTAGAATATTAATCACTTTAGAGGAATTCATTTGTCTCATAAGGGAGATGCTTCTATCTTCCTCAAAGAAGATACTGATATTCCTAAAACTAATATTTCTTTTTCTCCTTTCTCGATGATAACCTTATGGACTTCAAAGTTGAATTTAAAAAATTAAAAACCTGTTTCCATATAAAATTGATTACTTTGTGCTTCTCTTTGATCTTAGTGGGGAAAGCTGCCTACAATTGCAATGGCACAAGTAGATTAGCTGGGACACAGTTGTGGGTATGTGCTTTTGGAGACTACATGCATTAAATACTACATGTAACACAGACTGCTGCTAAACTACTACATTCCCGGGTGGGCTGTAGTTTTGTGCTAATTAGAATAATTAGTTCACTGATTTATTTTTCACAAGCAGAAAATGTTCTCATGTGGCAATGTAAATTCCTATACTGCTTACACTGACTCCTCTGCAGTCCAAGAGAGACAAGAGTTCCCAAAAGGGACAGACTCTAATGTTTGATCATTTCCACTTACTGTAAGGGGAACCTGAGAATTTGGGCAGTTACCTCTGATCTCAAAATCAGTGAGTGTGGATGTTCCTACTGTCACCTCACTGTCTGGTTGAAATCTTTACATTATACAAGGCAATGTCCTTCTGCTTCCATCACCTGTGGCTCATTCCCAAACTATGCATAATTAAGATTTTCACATTTTCCTACTTCCCAAAGGTTGCCTACAAAATCTGAATTAGACTGCGCAGAGAAAATTAAAGTAAGATGGGATAAGAAACAATGATAATTGCTGTAATGATGTAAGAGTGATGAAATATAGCACTGAATCACTACTTCCTTCAACTAAGTGGAATTAAATACACGCAATTGGGAATTTACTGAAACATTTGTAAAAAAATAGTTTGAGATTATTTCCTGCTGTTTTTCCCCTTGAGCAGTGCAGACCCTTTTGCTCCTTGAGCACAAGAGATCTCAATCTCCATGCGTAAGAAATCTGGCAAGGAAGGCAAGAGACCATCATGGCTGAGTCAAGACCTGATGGTCAAACTAAAGGGCAAGTTGTGACTGCAGAGGGAATGGAAGAAGGGACAGACAACCTGGGAAGAGTATAGGGATATTGCTTAGTTGTGTAGGGATGAGGTCAGGAAGGTCGAGGCACAGCTGGAACTGAACTCAGTAAGGGATATAAATTAAAACAAGGCTCCCACAAGTACATTAACCAGAAAAGGAAGGCTAAAGGAAGTGAACCCCCCATGATGAGCAACAGTGAGGAACTAGGAACAATGGACAAAGAGAAGGCTAAGATTCTTAACAACTTTTCTGTGTCAGTCTTCACTGGCAGCCCCTCTCCTCATGGCTCTCATGTTGATGGCACAAATTTGGAGACCAGGGAGACAAAGTCCCTACCGCTGTAAGTGAAGACAAGGTGCCTGAGCATCTGAGGAACCTGAAGATATTCAATCCATAAAACGGTAGAAAGGAAGACTCTGAGAACTACCAACCTGTCAGCCTGACCTCTGTGCCTGGGAAGATCATGGAACAGATCCTCCTAGATGCCATGCTAAGGCACATGGAGGACAGGAAGGTGATTCAAGACAGCCAGCATGGCTTTACTAGGGGTAAATCCTGCTTGACTAACCTATTCTATGAAAAAGTGACTATGTCAGTGGATAAGGGATGACCTATGGATATGATCTAGCTGGACTTCTGCAAGGCCTTTGACATGGTCCCCCACAACATCCTACTGGTCAGCTTGAAGGGATATGGATTTGATGGGTGGACTCTTCAGGACACAAGGAATTGTCTGGATAGTCGCATCCAAGTGCTGAATAGCTTGAAGTCCAGATGGAGAACAGTGACAAGTGGTATTCCTCAGGGGTCTGTACTGGGACCTGTGCTATTTAATATTTTTCTCAATGCTACAGACAGTGGGATCGAGTGCACCATCAGAAAGTTTGCAGATGACACCAAGCTGAGTGCTATTGTTGATACACCAGAGGGACCTGGACAAGTTAGAGGGGTGGGCTCAGGTGAACCTCATGAGGTTCAACAAAAGCAAGTGCAGGGTTCTGCACCTGGGTCAAGACAATCCTCACCATCAATACAGCCTGGGAGATGAGGTGATAGAAATCAGCCCTGTGGAAAAGGCCTTGGGTGTGGCCAAGCTGGACATGAGCAGAGAGTTTGTGCTTGCAGCCCAGAGGCAAACTGCATCCTGGGCTGCATCAAAAGAAGTGTTGCCAGCAGATCCAGAGAGGTGATTCAGGCACTTGACTCTGCTCTGGCAAAACCTCACCTGGAGTGCTGCATCCAGGTCTGGAGCTCTCAATATAGGGAGAAAATGGACCTGATGAAGTGGGTCTAGGGGAGGGTCACAAAAATGATCAGGGGATTGTAGCACCTCTGCTATGAGGACAGGCTGAGGGAGATGGAGCTGTTAAGTCTGGAGAAGAGGAGGCTCTGGGGAGATCTAATAGCAGCCTTCCAGTACCTGAAGGGGACCTACAAGAAGAACAGAGAGACACTGTTTACAAAGGCACTTACTTGGTTGGGAATTAATAAGCCAAGGCAGGAATTATAAAAATAGACTTATTTTTATTTTCCCAAAAACTCCACCCCCAAACTATGTACAGAATTAGTCAAGGTTTATTTACAGGCTCTAATTTGGTCAGGAAATCTTCACAAGATGCCTTATAGGGAAGTTTAGTGATTTAGAAAAGTCAGAAAATGGAAAGACTAAGCTACAACACAGCTTTACCCCACTTACAAATCAGACTGAGCAGAGAATCTAAGGGAAACAGATTTACTCACAGAAGTGAGGTAGGAATTTAATTATTATTATTATCCCATGCTGAATTTGTCCATCAGCAGCCTCTGAAACCACAAGTTATATCCATGCTGCCAATCCAGGCGGCAAAGGTCCAAGTGTCTTCAGACAGATTTCACGAGACAAAAGATTCATGCAGTGGTACTGCCTCAGTAGTACAGGGGAAAGCCAAACTGCTAGCTTCTTCCCCAGCTTGGGGTAGGAAGCAGGAAGTCAGGACACGGTGTGGTCTGCGAGAAGCCTGGTCTGGGTACTGCAGGCAACTTTATCTCAAATGGACATAAGGACCTGCTGAATTTGCAGACTGGTGGGCGAGTGGCACAAACTGTGCAAGAGTGGGACTGCACAGGACAGGTAAAAACAGGAGCTGTGCAAAAGTGGGAGCCATCCAAAAGCGGGATGGTCCAAAATATAAACTCTCCAAAATGGGAACACTGTAAGGTGTGGGACTCTGTAAAGGTGGGGACTCTGTAAAGGTAGGAACTCTGTGCTTTTTTCCTCACTCTTTAATATTTTCCTAGACAATTTGTCCACTTGCCATATATACTGGGCAGAAAGAATCCAGGCAATCACCAGCCGATTCCAGCACAGGCTTTTCTACGAGTCAGTACACATGTGGAAAGGTGCCTTCTGCTGTTCCTGCTTCAAGCCCGCAAGGGAAGGGGGAAAGCAACTTTTCATACTGCCTTCTTCCCCCATTCAAACCTCCAGAGATGGGGAGGGGGGGGAGGGGAAGGGTTCAGAAAGGAGGGATTTGGAGTGCCCTACAACAGGCCTTCAGTGACAGGATGAGGGATAGTGGCTTCACATTAGAGAAGAGCAGATTTAGACTGGATGTTAGGAACAGGTTCTTTACTATGAGGGTGGGGGAACACTGGAATGGGTTGCCCACAGAGGTGGTAGAGGCCCAATCTCTGGAGATATTCAAGGTGAGTCTAGACAGGGCTCTGGGCTTACTGCAGAGGGGGGTTGGACTAGATGATCTTCAGAAGTCCCTTCCAACCCAGACTATTCTATGATTCTAAAACCAGGCTTCTACCTTAGGGGAAAAAAAAAAAAAATTCAAGGAATTCTTTTCAGTTGGAATTATTTAAAATTTGTTAAATCTCTAGCAAGTCAACTGTGCCACACAGCTTGGTGTCATCTGCAAACTTACTGAGGGTTCATTTCATTCCTCTATCCGTATCACTGACAAAGATGTTAAACATCACTGGTCCCAGTACTGACCCCTGAGGGATGCCAGGTGGACATTGTGCTATTGATCACCACTCTCTGTGTGTGACCATTCAGCCAATTCCTTATCCAGTGAGTTGTCCACCCATGAAGTCTGTGATTTTCCCATTTGGTGACCAAGATGTCATGTGGGACAGTCAAACACTTGACTCAGGTCCAGTTAAATTACATTTGTTGCCCTTCCCTTGTCCACCGCTGCTGTGACTTCATCATAAAAAGCCACCAAATTTGTCAGGCATGATTTGCCCTTGGTGAAGCCATGCTGGTTATCACCAATCACCTCTTCTTGGTTTTCCATTTGCTTTAGCAGAGCCTACAGGAGGATCTGCCCCATTATCTTGCCAGCCATGGAGGTGAGGCTGACTGGTCTGTAGTTTCTGGGGTCTTCCATTTTTCCGTTCTTGAAGAGGGGTGTTATGTTTGCCCTTTTCCAATCAGCAGGAACTTCACCAGTCTGCCATGACCTTTTAAATATGATGGACAGTGGTTTAGCAACTTCATCTGCCAGTTTCTTCAGGACCCATGGGTGGATCTCATCAGGCCCCATGGACTTGTGCATGTTCAGGTTCCTTAGGTGCTCACAAACATGATCTTCAATTACAGTGGGCAGGTCTTCCTTCTCTCAGCCCTTACTTTTGCCCTCTGGGACTTGGACATTGTGGTTGGAGATCTTACCATCAAAGACTGAGGCAAAAAAGTCATTGAGCACCTCAGCCTTATCAATATTCTTTTTTCACCAGTTCTCCATTTCCCTTCTGGAAGGGTCCCACATTCTTCCTAGTCCTCCTTTTCTCACTGATGTACCTGAAGAAATTCTTCTTGTTCCTTTTAATATCCCTAGCCAGATTCAATTCTAGCTGTGTTTTACCTTTCCTAACCTGAGCTCTGGTTGCATAAACAATTTCTTTGTATTTGTCCCAGGTTACCTGTCCTTGCTTCCACTCTCTGTAGGCTTTCTTCTTGCATCTAAGTGTGTCCAGGAGCTCTCTATTCATCCATGCAGGCATCCTAGCGTTCTTACCTGCCTTCCTCTTTTTTGAGATGCATTGCTCCTGGGCCTGGAGGAGGTGATCCTTGAGCAATGACCAGCTTTCCTGGCCCCCCCCTTCCTTCCAGAGTTTTTTCCCATGGCACCCCGAAAAAGAGGTCCCTGAAGAGATTGACATCTGATCTTCTGAAGTCCAGAGCAGTAAGTTTGTTATGCACTCTCCTTGATGCCTTGAGGATCTTAAACTCTACAATTTCATGGTCACTGCAGCCAAGGTAACCCTTCAGCTTCACTTCACTCACTGGTCCCTCTTTGTTGGTGAGGACTAGGTCCAGCACAGCACCTTTTCTTATGGATTCCTCTACCACTTGGAGGAGGAAGTTATCATCAATGCATTCCGGGAACCTATGAGATTGCTGGTCTCTGCTGTGTTGTCCTTCCAACAGAAGGTGGTTGAAGTCTGCCATGAGGACCAGGGCCTGTGAGCATGAAGCTTTTATTTATTTGTAAAAGGCCTCATCTGCTTTGCCTTCCTGATCAGAGGTCTGTAGCAGACCCTTTCTCATGCCTTATCTTTAACCTTTACCCATAAGTTCTCTGTTTTAGCATTGCACATCCCCAGGTGGAGCTCTGTGGATTCTAGTTTATCATTGATGTTGAGGGCAACACCCCCTCCCCTTCTCCCCTGTCTGTCCTTCCTGAAGAGTCTATAATCATCTATCCCTATGCTCCAATCATGAGATCCATCCCACCATGTCTCAGTGATGCCAATGACATCATAACCCTGGAGACTTGCACATATTTGCAATTCTTCCTGTTTGTTCCCCATGCTCCTTGCATTAGTGTAGAGGCATTTCAGTTGTGCCTCTATTGGAGCTGACTTACTGACTGATTTTCCCTTACCCTGTTCTTTGAGCACTCTTTGCTCAGCCTACATCAACCCTAGGGTCAGATCCCAGCTGTTCACACGCAGACACCTCCGCAGCTACCAGCCTATCTCTACCCCTCATGTCATCACCACCACATAGACTACCACTTGATATTTCCCCGTTGGCAGCTACTACCTGAAGTTGATCTAGCTAATCTCTGCAAGACTTTGACTGCATTATTTTGTCCCCAGCATGCTTCTGGACAGCAGGTTGAGAGCCCTTACTAATCTCTTATTGCTCCCACACTGATCTGTCCTCCCACACCTTGCTACAGGGAAGCCTAATAACTTTGTCCCCTTCCCCTTTCACATCCTATTTAAAGCCCTGACAACTAGCCCTGCAATCTCCTCCACAAAGACCCTCTTCCTCCTTTGAGAGAGGTGTCTCCTGTTTGGTGTCAACAACCCTGGTACTGTGTAGGTCATACCATTGTCAAAGAACCCAAATTTGTGGTAGTGACACCATCCATGGAACCATGTATTAAAGGACTGCATTTGGGTGCTTAATCCAATGTCTCTGTCATTGGTTGGAATGACAGAAGAGAAGATGATCTGTGCCTCTGAGTCTTGTACCACTCATCTCAAGGCTCTGAAGTCTCCTTTGATTTTTCTGAGACTACCAGTTATTATTTCTTCTCCTCCTACATGGAAGATCAATAATGGATAGCAGTCTGTAGAGTGCACGAGGCTAGGAATTTTCCTAGGAACATACCTAACCCAGGCTCCAGGTAGGCAGCACACCTCTCTGTGAGAGGGGGGGGTTGCCTGACATATCGGTTCCTCTGTTCCTCTCAGAAGTGAATCTTCTACAACAATCACTCTCCTTTTTTCCTTTGTTGCACTAGTCTTAATTCTTGTGGCTGGCTGACACACCCTGGGCAACTGAGCAATCTTCAGTTTCTAGTGGCCTGTATCTGTTGTGCAAGGGCAGCTGCTAAGACTGAGAAGATTGGGAGGAGCCTCTCCTGCCTCTGTAGGGGGGGACCTGCCTCCACTCCCCCTCATCTGCTGGGTCTCCCCCTTTACCCATTTTATCTGGGTAACAAGAGGAAACAGAATCCTCTACTACTTATGCTGGTTTGAGGCCAATTGGAGGATTTTAATGAGAAATTAGATCATAGGCTGAGAAAGGAAAACAAAATTAATTCTCCTTCACTCATTCATTTACTGAGATGTATAAAAGTAAGAATCAAAACATAGATAAGGCAGAGCTGTTTGGGCTACTCTGGCTGCTGATCTCTCTCTACTTGCCCTCTAGCTGGATCTGTGTAACTCAACTAACCAATTTTCTGCTTTTAACCCCCCTAGCCCATCCTCTCTTGTTATCTGGCATATAAGACAGATTCTGTGATAAGATTGGGTGGTGGTGGGAAGGTGGAAGGGTGGTTGGGAACCCCTCTTGGGGATTGTGATCTCTGGGAGGGGTGTGGTGTTTCTGTATTACCTTTTAAATATATATATCTGTAATATATTGTAAATATCTACTTGTAAATATAAAGCTTCATTAATTAATTTCCAGTCTGCTGAGCCTAGTCTGGGTTATTTCAAAAGTAAAGGGGGAGGGGGTGGAGGATTCCTAACTACCACACTACCAGCACTACTACTACCAGCAGACCTCACCTGCTGCCCCTCCCTCAGGGATGGTATAGCCTGGCTCCACTGGTCAATTTCCCTTTCACAATCCCAAATAGACCTTAGTGTCTCATCTTCCTCCTTAAGTCCAGCCACCATACCGAGCAGATCACTCGCCTGCTCGCACCTCACACAGGTGAAATTTAAATGTTTAATTTTAAATCTAGCCTTTGTAAAGCTTTTAGGTATAAAATGGATTAATTATTTTAAAATTTGATGCCAGAATATGAAACAATTTAATTTTGAAAATTTCAGTTGTGTCACATCTACCACATCCTGGCTCTTTTCCAAACACTGTCAGTAAAAGTATTTGTCAAAACTATAGTACTTTCACTATCTACTTTTACCACACACTTGCATAAAAGGAAAAAGCCTGTTTCAATGAAGAAATTTACTCTGCCAGGTTCAGGGAGTTTCCACAAACAATTCCATATTCAGTTTTCAATACTATTAAAGAGTTAATGAAAAGACTAAATATCGTTGTTTCCGTGACCTTTCTATTTTTAATTCTGCTGATGCTTAATTAAAGCTTGAGAAATCAGAAACTTTCTGACTAATGTTTGCTGTGAGTTGTCACTACTGGTTGCTGGCAGAATGAAAAAAATTCCCCAGCAGTTATTGGCATGTTGCAATCTGCAAGGAGACCCCACTTGCATTTTCCTTCAGCATGGAAGTTTACAACGAAATAAATTAAAACTAATACTATTGCTTTTTTTTTTTTTAACTTTTTCTTTAGCAGGATTTCACCTACATGTTAGTAGTATGTTTACCTAAAAATTAGTTCATTCCCTTTTCAGTGGAGATGTTGTTCCTCTAATAGATGTTCTGGAGCAAGAGACAAACACTCCTGTGGCTGGCATAAAGTTCTTATTTCTAGTTATGGTAATAGGACATTTAGTAACATATGCTACTTGGTGTCATCCCCTGTTGCTGAAAAACGTGAAATCTATTTCTATAAGCATCGCTGACAGCAGCCAGGTAATGAAACAGGTAATTGAAAAGTTTATGTCTAGAAAGTAATTTTCTGGACACTGCAGTACTGTCATGTTAGCTCCCCAGAAACCCAGAACTCTCCTGCATATTCTTCAGTACCATCTACTGGTACAGTGTCATAACTTGTAGCTTTCTTACAAACATTTCTTTAAAAAGGCCAAAGAGACTTCTGGGGTTTGGGTTGTTTTTTTTTTTTTTTTTTAACAGCCTTTTTATGAACAGCAACTTGGGGGAAAAAAAAATCACAATTTTGAAACATTCAGAAGGAGTTCTTATGTGCATAAAATCCCTGCGTGTTCATAATTTCTAGTCCTTAATGATACTATATCTCTATTGCTAGGTAAATATCCTATTCCAATCCTGTATTTACAATCTTATCCTGCTTTTAAAGACAGTGACACAGTGACAGGACACAATTTTTGGTCCAGACAACTTTTTAAAAAGTAAATCTTCACATCTGATAATTTTTTTTTAATGCTAGTTTAGCAAATATTACTAATTCTGAACTGCATATCTTGTGGTTTTCTTGCCCCACAAGTAGAACTTCACCTTCTTTTAAAGATTGTTTTGACTATCTACCTGCTTTTTGAATTCCACATCACTCCCTCAGCTGCTCAGGAGAAGAAAATATCAAAGTCCATCAAACACCAGAAAAACTCCACAACAACACATACTGCCAGGTTTTCAGACTCAGCATAGAACCTTTATCACCAGAGGAAAAAAACAAAAGAGTGTAAAACACACCAATACCTCATAAAAACAAGGTCACTCAAATACACTAGCAACTGATCAGATAACACTACTTTTACTCATGTTTAAATGTGACAGACTCTGATCACCACAAATTATGAAGTCAACTAGGGGTAACTCTCTCTACATAGTGCGTAAAATCTAACTAATTTCCTCACAGTATGGGTCTAGAAACACACAGCTAACATATTACCGAGAAACAAAATTAGAAGGTGGAGGTAAAGCCTTCAAGATTTTGAAAATTCAAAAATTACAACAGACTTTTCAGTTTCGGCTTCACTCCTCGCGAAGGAGCAAACATCACTGCTAAGCCACATCACTGCTAAGCCACAAGGTGTCATTACTCTGCCACAACTCTCAGGTTCAACCATCCCATTTCACCAAACACCATCACACCTCCCTGACCCAAAGGCTCCATTCTCACTCCCAGCACCACACGAATTGCATAGTTCATCTTGTCGGTGGGCAGGTTACACCATGTGCCTCTAACTTTCTTTCATGAGAAGGACAAAAAAGCACATGTTTGAGCCGTATGAGTATTGTAATCCAGCCAACAAAGCTAGAAGAAAGTGGAAAGCTCTCAGTATTCCTTCATCTGGTCAAATCAATAGAGCAAAATGGTTTTTTTTTTGGAGGCAACTGCCCCTGTGTTATTATGGACAGCTTTCTGGGTCCATAAGAGGAAAAACAGTCTACACAGGACATGTAATTACTTTGGCTAAGCACACTCATAATCTTTGCAGGTCTATGAGACCACGAAGGACTAGACCACATGCTGGAAGACCTCTTCTGGATGATGGAAGAGTTTAAGGTAATGCTGTCATTCAGAGAGGGAAGGAAAAAAAAAGGGGGGGAAAGAGAAAGAGAGAGGAGGATTTTCAGGGAAATGTGTCCTATTTTTTTATTTGGAGTGCATTAGACAGACAAATTTCAGACTAAGAAAACAAAGTGATTGCTGTCCCACCTGTGTACATAACCTGCACCTGAATGGAGTTAGAGAACTGGCCCACCTTGGCAAGATTCCACATTTTAACAGCAGATGACTAGCAGGGAACAGCTAGGAAAACAAGCAAACAAACCAACAACCGAACAAAAAAACCCCCACTACTCCCAGACAAAAGAAAAGAACAACAACAAAAAAGAAGCTTATAGAAGTGTTTCAGCCCAGTAGCTATCATGGCAACACATTAAAACAATGGTGCTCTTGCCTAGCTGTGGGTTACTAAAGCTACCTTGAAATTTCCTATTTGATATGTCACAAATCCTGAGCTAACTACCACCAGTTGTTAACAAGAAGCCTGAGGTAACAGATATTTATGATGGGATTATAAGAGTGCTCTTCAGCTTGTTGCCATAGAGAACCAGACCAAAAGCTATTCCAGTCAGAGCACAGGTTATCCAGCCCTTTTGAGGCCACTTAAGGAAAACAAGCACCCAGATTTAAGCCTCTGGAGCTATTGATGTTCTGTCAGAGCACGGATGATATTATAAAAATGCAAGTGTGCTTGATGATTTGTTCCCAGATTTTCAGCTGGGAATTTAACACTGACAAATGTCATTTACAGGGAAGGCCCCAGAGTTCAAAGGCAGAGGTTCTGAATTCTGCTGAAGAATTTTCCCATGAGTGGTGGGTTACATGTTCCCCTTTCCATTAAACAGCAAAAGGGGTTTTTCTGCCTTTTCACTGCCATCTCTACACTGGGGCCTTGGCAGTCCAAGGACACCCAAAGGGAAAATTGAGGATTAAACAGTGAACAGGGATTTACAAAGTACTGTTCAACTTTTCCATGATTACAGGGCAGCCAAGGAGTTGACATGGGGAATTTCAGATGGATGCAGAAGGTTGCTTCTTTGCAGCCAAACCAAAAATCTGCTTGCAGGTAACAACAGGTGCCTCTAGTATGGATCCAGAAGCTGCCCAAAGCCTGCAGCTTTGCACCTCAGTTGATGATCCAGAGTAGAATGCATGCGAGCATGGGCTGACATGGCCTGCCAGGTCAGTGTGCACATAGCACATGTTGATACTAGTGGGCATCTCCCACAGAGTGAGCAACTGTGGCTTTACAGCAGCTCTCCAGTCAGGGATGGGCCAGAAACACTGCAGCCAAACATGAACCAGTCTCTGTCAGCACTGTAGACTCCTTTAGGTGTTATCATATGGGCAAAGTCACAACAGGCCTGGCAAGCTTCAAATCCCTGACAAAAGGGAGAGTGGTGACAGAAAGACAAAAAGACTTCGCATTGTATATCTGCTTTAACCCCATTCTTGGTAGTGAACAGATTTTCCTGAAACTTTCCAAGTTCACATCCACAAAGCTACTGCATGCTTAGAAAATGCCAGCCAGAGACCTGACAGTACAGTTCAGGGCAACTGGAAAGAAAATAGACAGAGGAGAGTTCCTGTTAGCCTTAACATGCTGTTTCCAGATGGAACACACACTTCTTGCACCAGGACTGCACTGTCCCCAGCACAGGCAATTCCTTTCTCCAGCTTACCCACTGCCAGGTGTAACAACCAGCCTCTGCATAACAACTCCTGCTAGAAATGAGATAGGTGGAGAAGGAAGAGAAAAGCCTTTCTCGCGGGTGTGGGTACATGAGCGTGTTGGCCTCAGAGAGGATGAACGTGGGAAGCAGATGATGGTGACGATTGCCATCTAATGGCCAGAAATCAGAAAACAGCGACTAGGAAGGATGATGTGGCTGCAAGGCAGTGCTAAGAGAGGATAAGGAGGCAAGGGACTCACTTTAGGAGTGCTGGCTTGGGGCTGAGCCTTACGGACATGCTCGTGTTTCTAAACGGAAATTCAGCTTGTGGGATTAGAATTAGGAAGTGGCAAAGGGTGCCTAGGTCTGATATGAAATTTTCTCTTCAGTCTTGCATATTATGTGGACAACCACTCAGTGCTTATTGCCTAGTTACATACTTTTAATTGCAGTAAATGTTGCAGAATATCTATATATATATTTTTCACTGCTCTTTAGAAAGTAAGAAGTGGAGAAGGAAAGAAAGAAGACTTGCTCCTGTTTATACGTATGCCGCAGACAAATCATTTACTTGGCTAACAAATATGAACCGCTTATGAAAGAGTTGCTTTCCCAAGACCTTTCCAGCTTCTTACGAGTAATGAGAACAGTTTTCACCTGCAGAGTGCAGTGTTTCCCTAAAAATATGGTAGCATAGATGATCATCAACATCGTAAAAGGCACACTCATTCTCCTGTGCTACGCAAAAATTGTTTTTTACTAAAGACAGCCTGTAAAACGCAACCATATTCACTGAGAGAATATGAGAACATGTCCTTAATAATGATCACACTAATCAGGGAAATTATGCCATAAGCTCCATACGCGCATTGCTGTAACAATCTAATTACAGTAACACCTTCTGGTGGCATATCTATGTTTAACAAAGTGCATAAGGATTAAATTTAGCATCTGAATAGACAGTGAGACTAATTGTATGCATGAAGTCGAGGAAATTATTACATTCCTTTGTAGACCACCATCATAATTAATATGCAAATTATTGCTAGAATTAATTAACAACACTTTTTTTTTTTTTAAGTGCTAATTATTTTGAAACGTGTTTCCTTCCCTGGAGGAATTTATTTTCACTGGCTTACCTGGAGCACCAGCTGTAGATTTCTCAGACATACTATGTTTGGTAGAGTTTTTTTTAAGTTGGTGGAGAGGAAGAATACTATTTTTTAAAAAAAAAAAATATTTTAAAATTAAGTGTTACATACAAGTTATGTCATCTGTTAAACAAACATAGCATATAATTCAAATATGCAGTCTAAAAATTTTGGGAGTAACCCTTCAGGCAGATTGAAAGAATAAATACAGTCAAGCAAATGGAAGAAAAACACAATTGGCTTCCACTATGGCAATGAACTCAACATCCACTTAACATGTCTTGATGACCACACCCAAAGAGTGGCTGTCAATGGCTCCATGTCCAAGTGGAGGCTAGTGACTGATCCCCTCAGGGATCAGTCCTGGGACCAGTCTCATTCCACATCTTTGCCAGTAACATGGACAAAGGCATTGAGTGCACCCTCAGCAAGTTTGCTGATGACAGCAAGCTGTGTGGTGCACACAGGGACCTGGACAGGCTGGAGAGGTGGGCACAAGCCATGATGTTCAACAAGACCAAGTGCAAGATCCTGCATCTGGGTTGAGGCAATCCCAAGCACAAATATAGGCTGCGCAGTGACTGGCTGGAGCAGCCCTGAGGAGAAGGACTTGGGGGTGCTGGTGGGTGAGAAGCTCAACATGAGCCAGCAGTGTGCACTTGCAGCCCGGAAAGCCAACCCATCAGGAGAAATGTGGCCAGCAGGTTGAGGAAGGTGATTCTTCCCCTCTACTCCACACTGGTGATACCCCACCTGGAGTACTGCGTCCAGTTCTGGAGCCCCTATTACAAGAGGGATGTGGACATGCTGGAGCATGTCCAGAGAAGGGCCATGAGGGCCATGAAGAAGATCAGAGGGCTGGAGTACCTCTGCTACGAGTAAAGTCTGAAAGTTTTGGGGCTATTCAGTCTGGAGAAGAGGAGGCTCCCAGGTGACCTTATTGTGGCCTTCCAGTATCTGAAGGGGGCTACAGAAAAGCTGGGGAAGGAATTTTTACGCTGTCAGATAGTGACAGCACTAGGGGGAATGGAGCAAAGCTGGAGGTGGGGAGATTCAGACTGGACATGAGAAGGAAGTTCTTCAGCATCAGAGTGGTGAGAGCCTGGAATGGGTTGCCCAGGGAGGTGTTTGTGGCCACATCCCTGGAGTTGTTTAAGGCCAGACTGAATGGGGCTTTGTCCAGCCTAATCTATGGTAGGGTGTCCCTGCCCATGGCAGGGGCATTGGAAGTAGATGATGCTCCCTTCCAACCCTGGCTGATTCTATGATTCTACGTGATGATGTAATTTAGTAAGAATTCTGATTGGACTAGATCTGCAATTTTGCACCTTGCAAATGCATGTATAGCTGCACTGCTTAAGAAATTAAGATACAAAGAACATTTGCCACACTCATTGGAAGACCAATCAGTTTTATTTTTGGTAACCCTTCATCCACAGCAGAGCAGCAGTATGTTTCTCACTGGTGTACCAAGTAGGGGATGCACATCCATTAATTTTAGTGAGTAAGCTGTGCTCTGGTTCTAGTTAACAGTGAGAGGCAGATAATTCCACTGACCAGCAGTAGACACTTAGAGTAATGCATATTTCCCTATATGGCTGCATAGAGGGAGGCTGGAGTGACTACTAACTTTAGGTAATTAACTATTTAAACAACTGACTTGAAAATAAATCCCACCTTTACCTTTTATTTCAGGAACTCTTAGGCCTAGTAGGCATAACATCCCTGAATGAGGAAAAAACCCAACCAATCAATCAAACAAACAAATCCCACCAAAATCAGAACAATAAGAACAAATAACGCTATATTTCCCTTCCAGTTTATTTCTCAAAAGAAGGATGGGGGAGTCTAAATAGCAGTTCAGCCAGCCTCACTCAGAGGCTCAGGTCATGCAGAGGTAGTGAGTGAAAGTACAGTGAATTCATCACAACACTGCTGGCTGCTATGATTTTGAAGGGGTCACGGAGGTAGGGAAAATGAAGATAACCACGGCTTTCTGTTTAGAAATGGAAAGAAATAAAAGTATTTGTGTTTAGTCCTTTTTACCTTGCTATTTTAAAGTTTGTGGCTGTTTTAAAACATCATTGTAACTTTCAAATCCAGTCTAGTATTATTGACAGAAAACTAAGAAGCAAGCGAGAACAGTTGTGCTGGCAACTATATAAACAGAGTGACAGACATGCCAGAAATTTTTCTGTGGGCAGAGGAAGAATCTGGCAGGTATACAAAGGAAAAAAAATAAAATGGGACAGTTAGGAATGTGTGGGAAGGCTTGGAGAAGATGGGGAATCAGGCAAAAAGTGGCATCCCTGAAAAAAGAGATAAACTGTGGTTTATTTTATTTTGCATTAAAACACACATTCATGCACATGAACACACACATGTACATTCATAAAACTATATAGCATGATAATAGTTTGTAATATTGAAAGTTATGGCTTTCAAGTGCCTGAAGAAGGTATATTGTGACCTCTGAAGTAAGCTCAGAATTCACTTTTTATCTCAAGGAACTACAAGAAGTAAAAAAGCCCCTCTCAAGAGAAGTAGATATCCATTAATCCAGTAAGATTTGTACAAAATGGGAATTAACTATACTTTTTTTTTTTTTTTAATGAAGTTTTAAAGTTCACAGTGTCTTACAGAGCATCACCTAATATTAAAATTGGTGGGTGAGCTGGGGTAAGATGACGTAATCTGCATCCTGCCCTGAGAATCACTTAACTGCCTTCACAAGATGGAACTTTCCCTGTAAGAACTAAGCATCTTTTTTTCTTTTTCTTTTTCTTTTTCTTTTTCTTTTTCTTTTTTTTTTCCCTTTTCCCACTGCAGGAGCTGTCTGGATGACACCACAGGCCAGGTGTGCTAATTTTAACTGCAACTTCCATCAGGAAGTGAAGCCTTTTAGAGCTGTCTGCCTGAGAGAGAAATTTCTCCCTACAGCTGGATAGAGAAATACACTAATATGTTTAGGTATTTGGCTGCATATTCTACCAGCACAGAGGGTTTCATTATTTCACAATGGAAAAACTCATTTCCTCTTTCTTTCAAACACCTCATTCCCCATGCTGCCAAATATGCAAGAGAAAGTGCATTGTCCTGTGAGAGGCTGTGAGTAAGCTTTGAAATACAAATTAGGCAAGAAAGCATATAAGCAAATATCTGTTGCTTCACCTGCCTTAATTACTGGGATCTGTTAGTAAGATCCTTATTCAGACTGTGTAGATTTATGACTATTCCCTTATCCATATGATCACTACAATATGAAGTAAACAGGTTTACATGCTGGAGCATTTTGGTCTGGTCTTTCTCAGCAGAAGCTGCTCCTGTGTTTTTTTTCTGCTACATGGTGGCAGTTGCTCCCATGCCACTTTAGCCTGGGGGTTAAGTGCCTCTGCTAAGGACTAGAACCATGATGGACACCACAAAGAACCTTCCCTTGCAAAAAGATTGGTCCTGTCTTTGGACCTCAGTGGTGCAATGAGCCTTGCCACACACTGCAATTTCAGTCTCCACCCAAATGGAAAGGAGAAGTCAATGCTTTGACCCAATTAAGGGTGCTGCTTGTGCAGTCATTGCATCAGCCCTAACACTTGCCCTTTGTCTTTGCTGAAACACTTGCTGGTGTCAGGGTGGCGATGCGGTGGGACACACACTTCTCATTCCAATCAGCTGCTATGAGTGGAGTGAGGAGTGACCAATGGCTTCAAAGATAGAATAGAATAGAATAGAATAGAATAGAATAGAATAGAATAGAATAGAATAGAATAGAATAGAATAGAATAGAATAGAATAGAATAGAATAGAATAAGTTGGAAGAGACCTGCAAGATCATCCAGTCCAACTTATCATCCAGCCCTATCCAATCATCTAGCCTATGACACTAAGTGCTCCATCCAGTCTTTTCTTAAACACCTCCAGGGATGGCAAATCCACCACCTCCCTGGGCAGCCCATTCCAATAGCAAATCACTCTCTCTGTGAAGAACTTCTTAGAATCATAGAATCAGTCAGGGTTGGAAAGGACCACAAGGATCATCTACTTCCAATGCCCCTGCCATGGGCAGGGACACCCTACCATAGATTAGGCTGCCCACAGCCTCATCCAGCCTGGCCTTAAACACCTCCAGGGATGTGGTCACAAACACCTCCCTGGGCAACCCATACCAGGGTCTCATCACTCTGATGCTGAAGAACTTCCTTCTCATGTCCAGTCTGAATCTCTCCACCTCCAGCTTTGCTCCATTCCCCCTAGACCTGTCACTACCTGAGAGCCTAAAAAGTCACTCCCCAGCTTTTCTGTAGGCCCCCTTCAGATACTGGAAGGCCACAATAAGGTCACCTGGGAGCCTCCTCTTCTCCAGACTGAACAGCCCCAACTCTTTCAGTCTGTCCTCATAGCAGAGGTGCTCCAACCTGTTCATAGAAGGCCACCAGGTTTGTCAGGCAGGATCTGCCCTTGGTAAAGCCATGCTGATTGGACACAATCACCTCTTCAGTATTCTCCTGTCTCAGTAGTGCCTCCAGGGGGATCTGCTCCATGATCTTACCAGGAACAGAGGTGAGCCTGAATGGCCTGTAGTTCCCTGGCTCATCCTTCTTACTCTTTTTGAAAATGGGAGTTATGTTTCCCCTTTTCCAGTCAGTGGGGACTTCACCAGATAGCCAGGACTTTTGGAATATAATAGAGAGGGGTTTAGCAACCTCATCTCCCAGTTCTCTCAATACCCATGGGTGTATCCTGTTGCTGGTTGCCTCAGAGAAGACACCAATCCCCCACTTGGCTACAACCTGCCTTTAGGTAGTTGTAGACAGCAATGAGGTCACCCCTGAGCCTCCTTTTCTCCAGGCTAGACAACCCCAGCTCCTTCAGCCTCTCCTCACAGGGCTTGCGCTCCAGGTCCCTCACCAGCTTTGTTGTCCTTCTCTGGACACATTCCAGTACGTCAGTGTCTCTCTTGAATTGAGAGGACCAGAACTGGACAGAATACTCAAGATGTGGCCTAACCAGTGCCAAGTACAGGGGGAGGATAACCTCCCTTGTCCTGCTGGCTACACTGTTCCTGATACAGGCCAGGATGCCATTGGCTGTCCTGGCCACCCGGGCACACTGCTGGCTCATGTTCAGCCTACTATCTACATGGAGGTACAAGGGCTTGCAGATTTGAGAGGTATAGGATACAGGTGTCCACCTGTCTCAGCAGGACTGTGAACCAGCAGGAAAGGTTTTATTTGTTCCAGACCTTAGCAACTAGGTCATAGAAAATGAACATAAGATCCTACTCCACTTCTGTGAGTGCTGCAGGTTTAGGCTGAGAGGTGAGATGTGACGGAAAAGGATTTATTAAACAAACATTAAAAATTAAACAGAGCTTGTATTGAAAGGCTGTATGGAAAATCCTGTGAAGTATCAGAGTTCTCTCTTGGCTCTTAATGCCAGAGTTCTGCTGCTCTGCTGTTGCTCTCTCCTTTTTTCACACTAAAAGAAGCATTGTAATTCTTTGATAGCAGAATTATCATTATTTATGGGGCTACTACCCCTCCTGAACGACTGCAATGGACCAGGTATAAGGGGTAGAGAAGGATTTCCATTCAAGGATCATTTCCACTGAGGTAAAATTTGCAGTTCTTCATTTCATAAGAAATGCTTCCATTCACGTCATTGTGGCCTATTTGGGAAGAGGATGTCTGAGGCAGAAAATCAGCATTAGCTGATGGATTTATTTGTGCAAATTGTAGTCCTTCGCACTTAGTAATGCTGGACAGACTGTGACATAGACTTACACCCTAAGTTTCATACTTCCTTCTGAGCAGCAGATAATGAAAACAATCTGATGATAGCATAATTCTGCCTCCCTATTGTATCCAGAGCCTGGAAAATGAAGGAACAAGCAAGAGTCTGAAGACCAACCACATAACCTGTTTCATGTGGGACCTCAGAACACTCAGGTCCAAGGCTGAATTATCAGATCTTAGAGTCTCTTTCAGAAGGGAATTTAGTACCCAAATATCTTTGAGAACCTAGGTTATTAAGTAGCTACTAAAGATGGGATTAATCTCACCTAACATTAACAATTTAAAAGATAAGCAACTACTGAAAGATAGTCTTTTTGTGCTCTCCTAGAATCAACTGGGTGGCAGGGAGAGGAAACTTTGAGGAGTGATTAATTTCCCTTATCCTCAACCTCTAACCTAGGATGAGATGAATCACCCAAGAGATGTCTAATTGTGGGAAGAGCCTGGGCTGCAGCTGCAGGTTGACTCTAGGTAGCATGACTCACATTCTCTGTGATGCTTTCCACAGCAGTCAGAGCCATCAGAGAACACTCACTATTTCACAGTCATAGGATGGTGTCTTAAAGATCAGCTACTTCCAAACCCTCCACCATGGGCAGGGACATCTACTGGACCAGGTTGCTCAAGATCCCAACCAACATGGCTTTGAACACTTCCAGGGCTGGAGTCTCCACAACTTCCCTGGACAGCCTATTCCAGTGCTTCATCAACCTCATAGTGAAGATTTTCCTCTTCTTGTCCAATCTAAATCTAACTTCTTTCAATTTGAAGTTATTACTCCTTTTCCTATCACTACATGTCCTTGTAGAAGATCTCTCTCCAGCTATCCTGTAGGCCCACTTCAAATACTAGAAGGCTGTTATAAGCTTTCTTGGAACCTTCTCTTCTCTAGGCTGAACAATTCAAATTCCCTTAGCCTGTCTCTGTATGAGAAGAGATCCAGTCATCATCTTTGTAGCCCTTTTCTGGATCCACTCTTCTTGTGTTGGGAGCCTCTAAATTATTCCAGGTGGGGTTTCACCAGAGCAAAGTGGAAGAGAGAATCACCCATCTCCCTCAGCCTGTTGACCACACCTCTTTTGATGCAGCCCAGGATACAGCTGGCTTTCTTGACTGCACGTGCACATTGCCAGATCATAGAATCACAGAATCACTCAGGGTTGGAAGGGACCACAAGGACCATCCAGTTCCACCCGCCCTGCCATGGGCAGGGACACCCTACCATAGATTAGGCTGGACAAAGCCTCATCCAGCCTGGCCTTAAACACCTCCAGGGATGTGGCCACAACCATCTCCCTTGGCAACCCATTCCAGGGTCTCATCACTCTCATGCTGAAGAACTTCCTCCTCATATCCAATCTGAATCTCTCCACCTCCAGCTTTGCTCCATTCCCCCTAGACCTGTCACTACCTGATTGCCTAAAAAGTCCCTCCCCAGCTTTTCTGTAGGCCCCCTTCAGATACTGGAAGGCCACAATAAGGTCGCCTTGGAGCCTCCTCTTCTCCAGACTGAACAGCCCCAACTCTTTCGGTCTTTCTGCATAGCAGAGGTGCTCCAGCCCTCTGATCATCCTCGTGGCCCTTCTCTGGACACACTCCAGCATGTCCACATCCCTCTTGTAATAGGGGCTCCAGAACTGGACGCAGTACTCCAGGTGGGGTCTCACCAGGGTGGAGTAGAGGGGGAGAATCACATCCCTCAACCTGCTGGCCACACTTCTCCTGATGCAGCTCAGGATCTGCTTGGCTTTCTGGGCTGCAAGTGCACACTGCTGGCTCATGTTGAGCTTCTTCTCCACCAGCAACCCCAGTCCCTCTCCTCAGGGCTGCTCTCCAGCCAGTCACTGCCCAGCCTGTATTTGTGCTTGGGATTGCCTTGACTCAGATGCAGGACCTTGCACTTGGCCTTGTTGAACCTCATGAGGTTGCCTTGTGCCCACCTCTCCAGCCTGTCCAGGTCCCCCTGGATGGCATCCCTGCCCTCCAGCGTGTCTGCTATACCACACAGCTTGGTGTCATCAGCAGACTTGCTGAGGGTGCACTCAATGCCCCTGTCCATGTTGCACACAAAGATGTTGAACAAGACTGGTTCCAGGACTGATACCTGAGGGACTCCACTTGTCACTGGCCTCCACTTGGACATGGACCCACTGACAGCCACTCTTTGGGTGCAGCCATCAAGCCAGTTCTTTATCCATCTGGTGCTCCACCCATCAAACCTATGTTTCATCAGCTTGGAGACCAGGATGTGGCGTGGGACAGTGTCAAAAGCTTTGCTCAGGTCCAGGTAAATGACATCAGTTGATCGCACCTCATCCATTAATGTTGTGACCTGTTCATAGAAGGCCACCAGGTTTGTCAGGCATCACCCTCAAGTCATTCTCCTAAGGAATGCTTTCTATTCATTCTCTGCCCAATCTGTATTTGTGCTTGAGATTGCCTCAGTCAGGTGCAGGATCCTACATCTGTTTTTGTTGAACCTCATAAGATTGGCACTGGCCCACCTCTCAAGCCTGTCAAGATCCCTCTGGATGGCATTCCTTCTCTCCAGTATGTTGACAACACTACACAGATTGGTGTCAACATCAAATTTGCTGAGAGTGCACTCAATCCCACTGTTTATGTTCCAACATAATTTTAGATAGCAACAGCCCCCACTACCAATCTTGGAGAAATGGCAGTCATCACTATTGTTCATTTAAATATCAAGCCATTGTCCATTGATCTTTGAGTTCAATCATCAAGCCAATATTTCTACAAATGACAGTAAGGTTTCCAAACCACTTCTGTTTTTGGGTTTTTTTTTTTGTTTGTTTGCTTGTTTGGTTTTTGTTGTCGCTTTTTAAAATGACAACGTCTTCCAAGCTGCTAATAAAAATCCCCCTCTCAAAACATATCTCACCTTGGTGGAGAACCAGTTGCTGATTCTTCTTCTTAGTGGACATGTTTTCGTGTGTGTTTCCCATCCTGGCAGTATTTCCCCATTTTGCATATGAGAACATAACACAGGAACAGTCACAGGGAACTTAGTGGAGTCAGTATAATTTTCACCTACTGATTTCCCCTTACTGAAAGAAACTGAATTTACTTGAATATCTGTTGGCATTTCTTTATCATGACATTATCTTCCAAGTATTTCATTTTTTTGCTGAGATTTGAAGTTAGACTGTCAGGTCTATAATCTGCTGTTTTTCTGTATCCAGCCATTTAAAAATGAGTATGGTCTTTGACCTTACTGCTTTTCAGAACTTCTCTTTTCTTTTCCACGTTCCTTGAAGAGACCTCTATGTCCAGGTTATTACTTTGATTTGCCCCATAAATATTTTAATTCAAACTTTGTCAGAATGGTTCAGCTTAAATATATTTATCTCAGTCACACTAACCAAATCTTCCCTTAGCTTGTACTGCAGTTCTGTCTTCATCTGTCTAAATTAATGTGGCCTGAGGCTTCAGAGTAGTTTACCTTCTGTCATCCAAAGTAGGGCTTCATTTTTAGCCACTCACATTTGCGCAGAAGTTTTTGTTTCTTGCGTGTGGGGACTAACTGTTTTGTTACACCACACATTAAGTCAGATAGACCCCACCAACTGAGAGTCGTAGGGAATAAGACCAACAATCTTGTGAGAAAAAACACAGGAGGTGAAACAATTACCTGGGAAACAGGAGATCCTGTCATTTCAAGCCAGGCCCCTTCTTGCCCCTTGTCCTAACCCCTTCAGTCATGCAATCAGGAAACACGATTTCAAACAGACCGCATCTTTCCCTGAAGGTTTCCCAAGCTGCCCATCATGGGCTTCAGCACAAGTGTGGCAGTGACATTAAGGTAGACTTGTTTGGTTTCCTCTGCTCTCCAGCCTTCATACTCAAGTGTTCAGTAAAACATCGCCTATGTTGGGCATCTGAATTATGGCAGGCTGGATTTCATCTATGTAATTCTGCTGAGGTACTTGTAAATTCTCAGGGGAATATTGATACCAAGCAACCACAAGAGTACTTTAATATGTAATTTGGAAAGTGGAAGATTTATATAAACTACTTAAGATGCTGAGAGAAAAACCATCCCAGATCCCCATCTATATCAAGTAATTTTACAGTGTCAGTTGAACTCTTGAAAAAAAAAAAAAAAAGAAAGAAAAAAAAAGAAAAAAGTCTTGGGCTACAGACTTCTGTCAGAAGATAATAAATACTTTCTATGAGGAAGGCTGATCAGTTGCTCTTTATACTTCTTTCTTTCTACATTATCAGCAGCTCCTTTATCTTTCATGTATTTCCTTTGCCCATTAACTGAAAACATACAGTACTTCATGCATACATATTTCATGCAGTATGAAAACATACATAATTTCTCTCCCCAAGACAGTTTTCACTAGAAGTATCAAAAGTAGTGTCTGATCTCCTCATACCAGCTGATACTGAAATCCATCAGCCCTCCATACAGTCTGTAGTAATAATGGTAATAGGGACATGGGCACAAATTGACTTATTTTGACAAAGACTTCAGGACAAAGGTGAATGTTAATGAAATACTAATTTAGATATCATCCATAGGCTATTTCACTTATGCAAAAGAGATGATGGATGCTTTTAAGGTTTTAAATTCAAAGTGAGTTACAAAGGATGCTGAGTGCAGATGAGCAGCTATCCAGATTAATAAACTGGATGACTTTTCAGGTTATCTTTCCCCAGTATCAAAAGAGGATGTCAGAAAGAAGATTCATAGCTTCGGTGACTGAAATAAAAAGAGCAGTCCCAAACCTGACTACTTTGTTGGTTGCTAGTTTCAGATTAAAAAAAAAAAAAAAGGCAAATCAAATCACTAAACTAAAAATTAAAAAAAAAAATTAAATAGCATTTAATAATGCTACAGGATAGCTCCTTTTGAGCAATGCATTCAGAAGTACATTAATACAACTCACACAGTTGGCCTTACCTCACACTTGCCCAATCTCTGTTTCATAGGACTATTTCTTTTCTCCCTAACGGTGTTTTTTTGTAGTCATTACCATTACAAGCGTGAATTTAGGGTAGATAGAAAGCAAATACAAATGCATGCAATGAGAAAGGAGTAGTTTGAACTGCTTCTCCAGCAGTGGACAAGGTGAAGAGAGATCAGATGAGGTGAGGAGGAAAGGACAGGAGAACAAACATGAGGGTTTGCTAGTCTGCAGCAGAACGGACCACTACCTGTCTTTTCCTATCACATTCAGGACCTCTGCTCTATTTCATTCAGAAAAGGAAAGCAAAACAATGGAGCATATGAGCAATACAATAGCAAGCAATGCAAAGTCATCAGCATGCTATTAAATGAATTACTAGCTTACTCTCATCTGGGACAAACCTGTCTGACCATTCAGTAGCAATAATATCCACTGACTAGACAGGTGTGACTCAGTGGTGCCCACCATGTTTCTATCATTCTCCACCTAAAAAAATACAGGCACCACACAGGAAGAGAGACAATGTCAACTGACAGCTGTCTGAAGGAAGTCTGATTCGGCTGCACATGTTTACTTTCAAAAGAGAACATGGGGAAAAATGTATCCTGGTGAAGATTTAATAAAAGACATGAAAGACAGGAGAAAAAGTATAACTGGGGTTATCTGTTGCTCTCGTGCAATGAAAGTGGACCCCTGGTGAGTGGGGAATGCAATGTATCTACACTTGGCAAAACGATTTCTCACATAACTGAAAATTAACTTTGGGATTTGTCACAGGGCATTGAGAAGAGATTGGTAAGAATCACACCAAAAAAGGTCACAAAGCAAATATACAGTTCTGCTCTGCTCACCTGAAGGAATGTAAAGCCTCCTGTTTCACTCTAAAGGACAGTGGGTTCCCACATCAAAAATGGATGTGAAAACATCCATAGAGTGGTTCTTTCTGCGGAGCCTTGCAATTCTCCCATGTTGATTACTTACCATGCCCAGACCTGAATATTTGCCTCCAACTTGTTCTTCCCACTGTTTCTAATCTATGGCACTATTTTTGCCTCACTGTCTGAATTCAGAGTCCCCGTAAGGGATTCCCTTTATCTTCTTCTCTACCAGTCCTCATAAGTAAAATGTTAATATTTTCCAGAAGCAATATTAACACATCATAGAATATTTTCTGAGCATATGTTGAAATTCCAATTATAACCCAGCTAATGAATCCATACAAACCTTCCATTAAATAAAATATATACAGTGCTGTCTACCCAGCAAAGTACTTGCCCAGCAGTTGACTGTAATGAGATTGTGTGGATTCATTGCAGATCTGCTTCTTCAAAGCTTTTGGAGTGTCTTTCTGGCTTACAAGATTGCTAATTAAATTGATAACAAGCAAGTGTCTTTCTTTCTCTGGTTGCAGATTCCCCGTCACTGAGTCTTTCATTCTCACCAAGAACAGGAAACTGAAAAGCCTCAGCATTTCCTCCTGACTGCTTCTCTTCACACTCCTTGCTCCATAAATGGTAGGGTTTTCACCTCTGGCTTTGTTGTCTTTTTACTGTTAAAATAGAAAAAAATCCCAGAATTCAAAATTCTTCTTTCACCTTCAAAATAGCTATTATCTTATTACCTTATTTTCTGAGTATTGCATAAATAGCAGCTGTCAGCAAAGTCAGCAAATCCAAGGAAAGTTATTTATGGAACACATAATTGCTAAGTTGGAAGTCCATATACTGTAAATGGTTAGAGGATGCTGAAGCAATTGTGCTCAGCAGTATGGGCTGAAGAAAACATTTGATCAAACACCAACAAATCCTTCTGTTTCTTGTTGAAGCATTCTTTTGCTTTATTCAGATGGTGAACAGAATATCCTCCTGTTGCTATTAATAGAGCTGTATTCTTATTTTTCTGATAACTTCATGTTACTCTGAAAAAGGATATACAATTTTAGATTCCTCATATTGAGAAATCTTTTCTCTTTTTTTTAATCACATGTTGCTTAACTATTAGCAGTATTCCCTTTATGCTCAGAGCCTTCCTCATGGCAGTGTGGTGGGGTGGCAAACACATAACAAAATGATGCTTTTAGACTTACTGCAGGAAATAGAGCAGATGTTTTGCTCACCATCAAATAATAAATTAAGCTCTTGCTAGGACTCTACCGAAGCATCAGGAGGAGAGAGTGAGTATCTTTAGTTCAACATAAAACATCACTCACTCAACAAGAGTTGAGCAGGCTATGGGCTGTGCCTCTGCTGTGCAAAAAGCAGCTCTCAGTCCTCAGGAGGGATCTGATGCTGCAAAATAACGAATCTTTTCAGGAAACCGGTTCTGGCTGAGAAGCCCAAATTTGTCACCAGTGTCAGTAACCCATCGAAATAGGAATGAATGTCCATTGCCTTGCTACTTTGTTTTCTTTTTACTAGTGTGTGTGCAGGATGTGCTACATTAACTGCTACTGCGTGGATAGGATATTTTCTAGCAAGCTAAAAGATGTTAATCTGAAACTCCCTCAGGCTCATAAACACAGCTAAAACCATCGAGCGAATACAACACAATGTAATATAATATTAAACACATATTCTATAGTGCTGTAACTTTACATAACAATGTAATATTATTCTGTATGTTTATGTTATACACCTATTTTTTATATATAATGTTATACATATATGTTGTAGGTGCATACACATATACATAAAGATTATCATCACCACAATGTCTGTCCACATTTTCAGATAAATGATGGAAACAATCACATTTTTGAGGAGTCAGTCTTGCTAGAGCATATTAGAAATGGTCCAACCAGGCACTATAGGATTCTGAGTGATTTCATTTCTAGATCTTTGATAAACTTAGTCAAGAATAAGGCACAGAGTGTTCAGAGATGCTGGTGGCTTACATGCCTGTTTCTGGACAAGTATGTATCTTTCCTGCTGAAACCACTCTTTAATATCTAAAGCCTGTAATTCCTTGAATACTGACCCATGCAAACCCACAGCAATCACAAGCAAAAATTTAATCTCTATGATTTACACATGTGCAAGCATATTTCTGCCACATAAGCATGTCTGGGAGGACTAACACTAGCAGATATGGTGTGAAGTTTATCATGAGAAAATTACCACATTATGGAATTTGCGAGTGTGTCTAAACCAAGAGAGTAACATCTGTGCTCGGAGATGGATGTGATATTTTGGGTTCAGCACATGTCTCCCTCCAACTGTCCTGTGCAGATGTGGCCTCTTTTTAGACATGAAGTCTTGGAATATTTTGGCTGTTGTCACAAGTATCTCAGATATGTGGCAATACAAGTGATATGGCAATACAACCCACAGCCCACTGGTGGCAGCAGTCCGTTGCTAGTGGAGAAAACTGCTTGCCCAGCATGGGGTCTGCACACGGGCCTGATTCATGGAGAGAGACAGACAGCTTCCATGGGGATGCTTCTCTTTCTCGTCTCATAACTCTGAGTTAAGGTAGTAGCTGCAAAATAAAACTTATATTACAAGTGTAGGAAACTGATCAGCAGAAGATACAGAGGCTACACATACAAGCTGTGATGCATTCCCTTTGGCAAGTTTGATATTATCCCACATTTCACATCCATTCTGTTTAAGACACCTTGAATCATTGAAAAATTGTAATAGATGGAAGTTGGACTCAATCTCACCCACAGACTGAAAAACTGAAATGTACATATTTTTCCTCTTTCCACTCCTGCGTGATTGTCTTCATTCAGGTACAAAGTAGCTGTATAGCTATCTGCAGAAATGACCTCTGCCTGCCTGCCTGCCTGCAGTGACATGTTTTGGCAATAATCCCACTATGTCAACACATATTGGTGTTACTGTTGTTTTTCCTGTGCATGTCTGCAGTAACTTCCTGCCAACCTTAAAATATATCAGGAAATGTTTTTGTTTCTATTAGACATAAACAAATTTATACCTAGTGATAACGACCAACAGAGGTGACAGTTGAGTCAGTAGATGACACAGACTCTGCTACCAAACAGAAGCTGTAACTCTGAGGGTTCCTCTTTCTGCAAGATAAAATGGACTCCACCCCTATTCCCACCACTACTTCTCACTGCCAGTGACTATGTCCTTGCATGCATTTCTCTAAGGCTGATATTTTAAACACAAAAATCACAAGCTTCAGCTATCTTTCATCTTTAGCACTGGTCCATACCCTTCCATGTAGAATAGTTGGAACATTCCCATGGGCAAAGTGATGTTTTCCAAAGCTACCTGCATGTCGGCCTTAATTGCCCAAACTGTAGTATTAATCAGGGTGAGATTTTTCGGAAAATTGAACACAGATGAGAACGCAGAAGATCCTAAATGCCTACTCAGGACAGCAGCCTTTTCAACTCACACATCCAATGAGTGCGACTTTACTTCTATTGATGTCCCTCCCAGTCCCCACCTCTGTTTGCATGCAGACACAGTAACTCCCTTCTGCTTTGAAAGAGAAATGCATGGGCAAAAGACTTGGAAGATTCAGGAGCTGTTTAAGTGCCAGGACAACCTTCTCTGTCACACACGTTGGTGGGATAACGAAGACTTCATGCTTCAAGAGCTGTGTAATGCTCCCAATGCACACACGCACCTAGACCCTGTGGAGCAGACTAGAGGCAACTGAAATCCATGTCTGTGACAGTCACAGAAAGCACTTCTCCCTTGCCCTTTACAAACAGGTACTGTGAAGAAAGCATAAATAAAGTTTAAATGACTGGATATACTCTACCTGAACAGCTGCATAATTCACTATTTACCTCAGTGAAAGCTTGAATATCAAGGAACTGAGTCAAGTTTGGCTGGCAAACTTCTTTTTTTCCCCCTTAAAAATAAATTAAATTAAGAAGGTAGTAGTGACAAAAAGAAGTAGACAGAGTAGATGGATAAACCCCCACAAAAATCTTGCCTGTCTACAGTTTTATAAAATACAAAAGATTGTTGACCTGGGGAGTCAAAACCATATAGGAGTAAGTTAGCTGAATATGCCTAAGATGGTTTTAAATTGAGTGCCTCAGATACGGCTAGCAGCAGTCAGAACAAGTAGTAAAATCCACCTAAGAAAATCAACACAGAGCCATAAACCTGGGGTGAGTTCCAAGTTGTCGCTAGTTTAAAGCCAGCTCAGAGATAGCTATATACAGAGCAGATAGTAGCACAGGTGTGGTCTCAAGGGTAGTGCTGTTTTTCAAGATAAGTAAATGATTTGTGGCAGGGGTTAAACCATGACACTCATGCATTACTGACTTATGTGACTCTTTTATATCATGTCCGCTTTGGAGGGAGGGAACCCTGCTGTTGGAATAACGTAATTCACCGAATTAATTACATTGGGCACTTTTTGTTCTGCAACTCATCCACAGTAGTGTCCTGTATGGGATCCTGGGGGCGTTCATTGATGGGTATTTCCCTATCTCTATTCTCTTTCTTATGAAAAAAGGGACTGCCAAAGCCCATACAATAGCCTAAGCAGTTTGACGTTATTAGTCATTGTTTCATTCAGTGTGTTTACTTTGGTCATCCCTTTTTCAATGGAATTCTGATACATTTGTACATATTGACTTTTTTGTATGTTGAGTACAGACCATACTATTTTGAATGCATACCTAGCTTTAACTTTGCATTGAAAGAAACTGACATTCAACACTAACATAAAAATTTGGCCTCTCCGTTTGCCTGAGATTTCTGTTTGAATTCTCTGTTGATGCCCATGCACAGACTGTATAATCAGCAGCTTTACTAATTAAAGAAAAAGCTCAACATTGGAGGATCAAGAGATTCCTGAGTTGCACCAGGAGAAATGATTCATTGTGCTTTTGTGATGCATTGTGCTGATGTTGTCAACTATACACTTTCAATATTATTATTTTTACTCACATTATATTGCTGCAAAATTCAGAAAGTGGTGACAAGAGCTTGTGAAAATTTGGCACAGAAATGATTTCTTCAGTGAGGAGATGTGTTGAGTATTTGTTTTGGTTCTCTTAGGTACTTTGCAAACTAGACACTGTTTCTAGAGATATCTTTTAAATATAGCATTTGTGCATGCATTGGGCAGACAGGAACTGGAGCTAAAGCAGGTCATTTGGACAGTTTCAGCTCACATACCTTTGGAAAATATCCTCTGTGTGAAACATGAAAGATAAATAATTAAAAGATTGGTGGTTCTCTGCAAACTTGAAGAAATCTTCTGAAAGCTGGAAGCATATTCTCTTCTCCATTTATTAAAATGGAAAGCTGGAAGTCACAGCTGCTGGCCTTCATATCTTACTTGCTTTTTATTGACACTACATAGGCAGTCTTCCACCTGGAGTATCAAATGGCCTAGCTTTCAAACAGTTGCTTTACCATGGCTTTCTGCATGTACTAAAAGAAAGGCTCAAAATCCTTTATTGTTAATGGGCATAGGGAAGGCAGGGAAAGCAGAGTCGGGCAAATTGGTGTGAGAGGAGCATCCGACACTTGAGGGTATTCACCTTCCCCTGCAGGAATTCAGACTTTGCAAACTGGTTTCTCTCCCGTGAGCACTGCTTTCCTAAAGTCACGACCCATTGTGAAGTTGCCTTTGTCAAGAGCAGTTAAAAAGGAAATGCCGCTACTTATAATGCCTATTAGTGTCAGTATTTGTCCAGCAAGGACAGGCATTTTGCGATCTCTCTTCTGAAATCAAGGAGGGTGTGTATGTGTGTGTCTGTGAGTGAGTGAGTGTGTGCGTGTGTGTGTGTGTGAGAGAGAGTGTGTGTGAAGTCTCTCCTTTTAAACATGTTGCCCTATGAATCAATTATCTTCTTTTTAATGTTGATAGCATTCGATGGAATGTGACCCACTACAAAAATTGTGCTCTGACATTTGAACAACTTAACACCCAGACTCTGATGTCACCATCAACACCCTTCTGCTGATGGCAGCAAGCTAGTTCAGCAAGAAACTACACAAAGGCATCACCTCTGCACTTGAGGTCTCAGGATCACTGCCAGCTCCTGTTTCCTCTAGAGGTATAAGGAGTGAGAGAAAGCATTCTCTCTCAGAGTCAAGCATGTGAAAAGAAGATTTCACATGTGAAACTGAGACCTGGAAAACAATCACTTGGCTTCTCTTCCTTTAATTTATTTTCCATATGATCGAGAAATTTTCATAAAGAGTTTATCTTTATTTTACTAGTCATCTGATGTGCCTGGGATCCCATTATGAATAATAGACTGAGATGGGGATTATTCTTAGGTGATTTATGACACAGACATTTCATGACCCACCCCCCCTTTTTCTTTTTTAATAATAAATACGTACACTCTATGGCAGAATTAGTACAAGGTTAGAAAATCTGTGCTCCTAATCATGTCTCAAAACATTCTTCAAACAGAGCTCAAGGAAAAGCCTACTGAAGTCAATCTGAGATACAGATACTTTCACTGGCATCTGTTAATATCTAATTAAGTGCCTGTTGCATGGCCTTGAGCAAGACTTTTATCATCACATTTTCACAACCAGGAGCAGTATATACTTATTTGGAAAAAGAGTGTTCATGGCTTTGACAAGGCTTCAAACATGGATAGGCAAATGAGACACAAGAACAATGGTTTACCAGTTACTACCTTTGCTACAATGCGAGTTTCTTAGAAGGCAAGAGTGGACTTGCAGTCTTGCTCTAGTTCAAACACCCAAAGGTGTTAGCTGGAAATTATCTTAGCGAGGATCCAATTTCCTTCTTGCAAATGAATCAACAATGTGCTGAAAAGTGCTCTCCTTTAACATGCAAATGACTAAGACAGTGCACGTCTAGCGGGGATTCTACACTACCAAATATTTGTTGACTGAATCTTTTGTAAATAATCACAGCAAGAAACTGCTGACAAAAAGCATAATAAACGATTAAAAAAAAAAAGAAGAAGAAAAGGGGCAACTCATCAGTACCCAAAATAAGAATTTCTAAGCTAGCTATCATTTACATCAGGTATTTATTGTGGATGTCAGTTTTCCCCTACCCCATTGTACCTTGGAGTTTTTTATTCCCAGAAGATATTTGATGTGGGTCAGTCTTGTATGAACACGTATCTTCCTTGAATTCTCCAAATAGCAACAAACAGAAGCAAGCATTAGAGAAAATGGAGATATGCAATTTCTGTCACTATACCACTAATACAAAATGCTAAAAGAGGATTTTAATTTACAAAAATTAGCCTATGTCCTGCCACTGAAATGCAACACCTTCATTTTACTTCAGTGGAACAATATCATGCCCAGATATGTAGTACAGCGGTTATTTCAAAGATACTGTGTCTGTCTCAGTATTAATCCACCAGAAAAAAAGATACAGAAAGGCAGAAAACCAGGAAAAAGGGTAAATCTTTAACTAATCCATAACTGAATCTAAACTCAGCAGAGAGGTTTGGTTTTCAGATAGCAGCAAAACTCCATCTAAGGCTGTGAAATTACACTGATTTAAGCGATCTGTGACTCTGTCACAGAATGAGTAGGACCAAAAGAAGGCAGTACTGCTACTGGGCAAGCAGCTTCTGAAAAACCAGGCCCCAGTCCCACAAACACTCACCATTCTTTAATTTCAGGAGTGCATTTTCCACCCTGAGGTCAGGGGAATAGATTTCTTCAGATGCACAGGTGAGTGACTACAGCAGCCACAGGGAAGAATAATTCTAAAGAATACTTATATTAAATGCAAGCTCATTTAAGATGCCAAAAAATCTTTGGCAAAACTGCAAAGTCTGAGACTGCAACATCACTGAGGATGATTAACTGAAGGATTCTGATTAATTGATCAGCAGAGAAACTTCACAACTCTGGTCACAAGGTACAAGTCAGAAGCACTGAAGCAGTAAAGGGCCATAAATTTGTTTTGCAAAACTTGCTTAAAAGCTAGCAAAGTATCCAACACAGAAGATATCTTGGGAATGGTTTTAAAGCTCTTATTATGCAAATGTGTAAATATTCCCAACTTATATCATATATTCCTTGCAATTTCTTTCCTAAGAGATTCCTTTAGCCTTCAGTCTCACAAAGGCCCTGGCTCATAGGAAAACCAGTTTGCACCACTGCTGTCAGACATATACCCCGTTCAACCTCAGTTTTGAAGAAGCAGACTTCATACACCACATCTCCAAATGTGAATGAGCTTGGCTATAGAGAGGATGACATAACTGGAAATCCTGGTTTTTACTTGGATTGTCATGCAGAGATTTTACCCACGTGAAATTACAGCTCTGGAAATGTTATGAAAAAAGATGAGCCAAGGGGGAGATGACAGACATGAAACAGAAGCAGCAGCATCCCCAGGGAATTTATTGAAATGTATTTACAATTTTCCTTGCATGTATTAGTAGTGTTTATGGCTCAGGGCTTTTAATTCACCAGCAAATCACCCTCACATCAGATACCCAGCAGCAGGGAGGGCAGGGAGCAAGAAGCAATATCTTAGATGTTTTCCGTTACAGATGTTTCAGAAACAGCTTCTGTGCCACCTCACACCTTGAAAGCAAGCATGCCTCCACTCGGTTGCAGGGCTGCTGCCAGACAAAGGCGCAGAGATTTCCCCGGCTTCTAGTCATTCAGCCACACGCACACGCACAGATACACCCCCACGCACAGATATACCCCCTTGTCTTTCCGTTCTTCCACGTGAATAATTTCGTATATTACCCAACGCTGTAAATGCACCAACGAGAGGCACCCTCACCATACACCCCTTTCTGCCCCCTACTGAACTGTAATTGTCCATCCAGATAACGCTGGTTTTGGGGCTGATTGCTGCATGAGTATTACTCTCCGAATTCCCCGAATCAGCCCTTAGAGACATCTGGAACCCTGCAGCGCGGGGAGGCGGCGGGCCCAGCCCAGCCGCGACCCGCCACGGCCTCGACCTTGGCCCTCCTGCCTCCGGACAGAGGCAGCCGGAGCCAAGAGGGAGATGCGGTGCCGAGGTCGAGCCGCGCTGGGGAGTGGGCCAGGGAGTTGGGGCCAGGCAACATCTGGCCGCAGCCATTGTCTGCCGGACTGGCACCAAAGCGTAGCCTGGCCTGGGGCGGCGGAGGCGTCTACGAACATTCTTCCCTTTGCTGCAGGGCCGCAAGGACAGTCATGGGATTTTATCCTCTCCTTGCAGCGGGGCTGCCAGGACAGCCATGGCTTCTTTTCTTTACTTGCAGCAGGGCGGCAAGGATACTGATGGGATTTTTCTCTCCCCGCGGCAGCAAAGGCAGTGCGAGCAGAGGAGGGGGAGGGTGGAGGCAGCTCCTGGGGCTCTGAAGGAACGAGGGGTTCGTTTTTCGTTTTCTCTTTCCAAATATGAAAAATTTAGTAACATTATCAGCGAGCTGATCCCGCTCAGCCGGCCATGGGGCATGCAGAGTGCTGAAGCAAAACCACTGCACAGCTCAAGCACTGCCGTCCGCGGCTGCGGAGGCTAGCAAGCGGCGGTTGCCCTGCCCCGTCTCCTGCCTCCGGCCACCCGGACACGCTCCGACCCCGAGGCGGCGAAGCAGGGCGGGGCGAGGGCCAAGAGCCAGGGGCGGCGGCCTCCCTCCCGGTTCGTCCCGAGGGCGCCTCCCGCCAGTCTGAGCAGCAGCGGCGACCGGTGCCGGGATCGGGACCGGGGCGATTTTCGGCCCTCGGGGTGTGGCGTGTGCATCTGTGTGTGTCTCTAGCTGTGCATGCGTGTGCGCGGCTGGGAGAAGGGCTGGGCGGGGAGGGAGGAGAAGGAAGCAAGGGGGGGAAGGGAGGGAGGGAAGAGAGAGAGAAAAAGGCGGAAAGCGGCAAAATGGTTAGCGGGTGACATCATCTTCATTTGCATAGGCGCGGGGATAAAACCGCCCCGCCAGCGAGCGCCCTTTATACTGGCGTGCGGAGCGGCGGCAGCAGCGAGTGGCGGGGG